>JANTPZ010029758.1:0-14758 GCA_025593235.1 Vachellia pachyceras
GCATTTCCGTAAAGTAACCTTTATGCGAGTAACTACCTTTTTATTTTTCCGGAGACTTTATCTCTCACGTGGCACCATTCCCTAGGCCTCCTTGCCTATGTGGCATCATTTCCTAGCCCATAGCATCTCCGGGTTTCCCTCGTAACTCGTCAGAATTCCTCGATTTGCGTGCAACACCGTAAAACGGGCTTCTGGCGGCCAATTTGACTTAAGGGCATGGAAAAATTCTATATTTTTCCCTAATTCTCAAGCTCTTTTCCGTTCCTCAAAATTCTTCACGGATTTTCCGTAATTAATTTTCTAAGAAAATACGTTTTCGGGCTTTTCGGGCACTGTTGTTCTCTGTACAACGAAACTGCCCGCACAGGATACCGGGTAATAATTTTATTAATTACTTTATAACCCAACTAAACTTTTCTTAGTTTAGGTCTCCGGCATTTGAGGACTCCTACTATCTCAAATAATTATTTCTCAGTCATCCTTAATTCCAAAATCTCTTAATTATGAAAATGCCACTACTTATCTTACTTTCCTCATAATTACCAAAATGCCACTACATTTTCTACTTTTGCCATAATCACCAAAATGCCATCACCTTTTCTACTCTTTCTTAATTCCAACTTTACTCTTGGTTGACTTTTGATATTTTTTGTCAACTTTGACTTTTTGGTTGACTTTTAACCAAATTACCAAAATGTCCTTATTATTTGATGACATTTTGTGCCCTAGGCCTTTTTAGTTAAAATGACCATTTTGCCCATACCATATAGGCGAAATGACCATTTTACCCTTAGTCATTTTCACTTAGACTTCTCAAGACTAGGGATTTAATCAATTATGATCTTTCTTTTCTTTAGGCATTTTCCTCTATATTTTTCCTTATTTATGGGCATTAGATTATCACATAATTTACTGGTCTAGCCTTTAGTTCAAACTACAGAAATGCGGATATTACAGAGTGCAATATAATTAACAATCCAGATTAAATACAATGGAACTGGTATTCAAAGAAATTGTTGAACCCTCGAGGGGTCAGTGGAATATGGTAAACAACCCAGATGAACCCTCGAGGGGAGGGGCCAATGGAATATGATGAACAAGCTATATGGTAAGGAAGGAAGCAAGATGAACAATGGGTTACGAAATGAACGGTCTAAATGCCTTAATTGCAGTTGGGCCAAAGGTCTCCTCGATTCCTTCTCTTGGAACTTTAAATCTGTGTTACAATAAATTTCGAAGAACAACCCTTCAACTTCTAATGCTTTAAAAACCCAGATCAAGTTGAGAAACGTGCTGAAGGTGAACTGTATAAACTCCCTAAGCATCTAATAGTGAAAAGAAGAAACTCAGAAGACAGCTCTACTCAGTCAACTACTGGTATTCCTGAGGTTTAGCTTTCAATTGACCGCAGGTTTCATTGTTTAATTTGTATGTTTGCATATACATGCTAAGAAACATTGAAGAAACAGAAGTAGGGGAGAAAAGGATCCACCCTTGAATGCACTCATTTCCTCAAGGAAGGCACATCAACAAAGCTGTAGAGGCTGGGGGAGAAAATGCTTCAAGTCGAAGATGATGAATTGCCTGAAAGTTGTCCCAACCAGCAACCTCGATGCATTATAATGTTGCCTCAGTCCAAGGGAAATGCAGATATTAAAGTTTGCCCTATTCAATTGAAAGATTGTATTTTTGACAAGGGAAAGGAATCCTTGTCACCTCATGCTTCCCCTGGAGGAAGGTATTTGGAATTCATCAGATGAAGTAAACCATGAGGTTGCGACAAACCAAGAATGTTCTGCCATAGAGATAGCCTCTTCAACATTGGGGTTATTCAACAATTTCTTCTTTCCCAGTTTCATTTTATTTCATCTGGACTGTTAATGATATTGCACTAACTATTGGAGGGTTCAAGAATTGATTATTTCTCACTTTTAATGCTATTTAATCTGCAGTAACAAGGAAGATGACATATGCATATAATAATCGATTAAACACTGCAATAATCAATTCAACATTCTATTACACATGCCTAAAATACGCTATTAAACACTACAATTGAAACAGTCAATTAAGCACTGCTATTAAACCATCACTTCATTCGAATGAAGGATATAACTCATTCGAATGGATGCAGCGTCCTCACATTCTAAACCGTATAGTCAACAAAGGTTTTGAAATCCTTATACGAATCAGTTCAAGAACTCATTCGATTGAGTCACTCTAACTTCATTTTGTCCATTCATTCGAATAAGGGATACAACTTATTCGAATGGATGCAGCGTCCTCACTTTCTAAACCGTACTCGTAAACAATGGTTTTTGAAATACTTATTTGAATCAGTTTAATAACTCATTCGATTGAGTCAATCTAACTTCATTTCCTCCCTTCATTCGAATGTGAGATATGACTTATTGGAATTGATGCAGCGTCTTCACTTTCTACACCGTACTCATAAATAAAGGTTTAGAAATTTTTATTTGAATCACCTCAAGAACTCATTCGATTGAGTCGCTCTAACTTCATTTTGTTGAGGTACAAATTTGTCCACCTTCATTCGAATGTGGGATAAAATCCATTCGATTGTATTCACTGTCTTTACTTTCTAAATAGTATTTCAAAATAACGGTTTAGAAATAATTATTCGAATCAACTCAAGAACTCATTCGATTAAGTGACTCTAACTTCATTTAGTCAAGGGTAAAAATTTGGACTAATTCATTCGAATGTAAACTACAACACATTCGAATGGATGCAGCGTCTTCACTTTCTAAACTGTAATAGTAAACAACGGTTTAGAAGTTTTATTCGAATCAACTCAAGAACGAATTTGATTGTGTCACTCTAACTTCATGTCATCGAGGGTAAAATTTATACTATTTCATTCAAATGTGAGATACAACTCATTCGAATGGATGCAGCATCTTCATTTCTACACAGTACTTGTGTAAACAAAGGCGTAGAAAGCATCACTCGAATCATGTCAACAACTCATTCGATTGAGTCTCTCTAACTTCATTTCGTCGAATGAGGTCTGTCACACATTCGAATGAGTCAGTTCTCATCGGAATGAGATCAGTAGCGTCACTTTCTAAACCGTAACTAAAAACAATGGTTTGGAAACATCACTTTCTAAACCGCACTCTCTATGTTCAATTTGAAAAGATTTGGGGTTTGGCATCCGAATGAGACATATCTCTCATTTGAATGACAATCCTATTTGGCAAACTAACATGTAAGTCAATTAATAAAGGTTTAGGGAGTTAAATGGAGTGGAGGTTGACGTGGCAGTGTATCCTAGTTGGCAAATGGCCGTCACAGCTTCTGTTGGCCCAGGTGAAAAGTTCTGCGTTTTAAAAACTTCCGGGGCGAATCTGGTCCCTAGAAAACTTCCGAATACATAGTACTCCTACGTGTGTACTTTCGTGGTAAAAATTCTACTTATCCCTTCTTTTGTAAAAGAACACTGTGAGGTTTAGTAAATGACCTTAAAAGTCGTGCTATTTTGATAATCTATTATTAAAAATATCAAAGCTGGGAAGTCTAAATGTTCGAACATAAAATAAAAGGGGGCTTTACATTTCTAAAGGATTTTTGCTTCAGTCTTAAAGACTATTCTTCAAGAAAATGATGATGTATTATTGAAAGTAAGGAATATATACAAGTGAAGAGATAACGATCATTATCACATTGGAAAGATTGACAATTAACGTTGAGTCTTGTCATACTTGAACTAAAAATATCCCTATGATCATCATGTTGACCAATGTATGTCAGTCATTGTCCCATGGCGGAGGCCAAATTGAGAGGCCAAGTCATAGTCGAACCGAGGGGCTTGGACGTCTGCTCTACTGTGGATTAAAGAAATAGAGTTGCGCCCTGACTAACAGCTATAGCTTTTGGTAGTGGTAAGCGCTTGATCCTAACAATTGGTATCAGAGCTAAGGTCATGGGTTCGATTCCCAGCAAGATAATTGCTGAGGGGGAGATTAGCCAAGGTGTGGTAGCAATTGTCCCATAGCGAATGCCCAATTTAGAGGCCAAATCATAGTCAAACAGTGTGGTTTAAGCGTTTGCTCCCCTGTGGATTAAGGAAATAGAGTTGTGCATTGACTAATAGCTATATTTTTTAGCCTAGTGGTAAGCGCTTGATCCTAACACATCAAAATTATGAGAAAATATTACAACATGATCAGAAGTCACAGAAAAATATTGTGTTGCTAATGATTTTGTGCTTGAATTACTAATGATTATGTTGTCATATTTTCAAAATGATTGTTGCTTGCTTGCAACTCTATTTTTTGGTAACTTTCTTTGTCACTTTGATTGTTGATCATTGTGGTGCTTTTGTATTTGCTCTCTGTTGTTGTGGTTGAAAAAGAACCAACTCTTGAATTTGATAATCCACGAAAGATAGATGTTGAACTTGACCAAATTACAATGGCTTACAGAGGTTTATAATTATGTTTTCCACTATTTAGGATTATTATTACTTTATGAATATAACTATGTTTTTTACTTTTTTAATTTACATACTTTACTTATTTATCTATCTAGGTGATGTAAATATGCATATTGCTGAGCCATCATCTTTGAATGATGATGACGATGATGTTGTTCCTAGTACCTTTGATTTTCTCTTGCAGCTCCGCCTCTTAATGTCTCAATACTAATAGATTTAAAAGATGTCAATCCTAATTTCGGTGTTGATGATTATTAATTTAAAGATTAAATGGTTGTAAGGGAAATATTATTTTATAATATATATTGATATTTAGTTAGGATGAATATTTTGAACTTGTAACTACTATTGAATAATAGAAAAACTATAAGTGCATGACTAGTTTGGTAATTGTTACTTTGTTAGTAATGGAATTTACTATTTAGCTTTTGGAATTTTGAATTTTAGGTAGTGTGATTGTATCAATGTTTAATGAGATTTATTTTTAATTTTTTATTTCTCATCGGTTTGACCCCTGTTTTGACTCTGATCTAACCCATTCGCCCTTGACCTGCTATTATCCTGTTCAATCACTGGTCCAAGTTCCTGTACTTTGATAAAACCATATTGTGAACAGTACTTTATGAGTACACTTTTCTATATCTTTTAAATTTTATATTGATTATTGAAGTCGGAGTGACTATATCTTGTATCAAAATTATGATGTCCACTAACATCCCAACTCAAATTTTAGATTAATTACAACGCACGAATTAGAATTGAAATATACTTTTTAATGTGTTTTAAGATTTACGCATTAAGTATGTAAAAGGAGTTTTATCTTGATTTGTATAAACATGATTTTCTAATGTCACGTGAAACATGCCTTTTGTCGGTACGCAACATGAGATATTAGATAATTTATCACCAGCTCAAGTTAACACTTAACCCAACTCGAATTCGAGTTTAGTTAACTAAACCTGTTTTTAGATCAGATTGCTACCCAAAGAAATTGGAACATGATGTGTATCATTAATTTCTTGGATCAATTCCAAATAAAACCAATCAGTCTGAGATGTTCTTATTTTTTCTGAAAGTTTCTTTTCTTCCTTTTCCAGAATAACGACCAATTCGTATAAATCTGAATTGGCAGAACCGTTTTTTCTGCCACAACCAACCAATTGGGAATAATGGCGTTTTCCGACAGAGACAAAAGACAGCAAAACAACATTAGAAAATGGCTTGAATGAAGAGGACAAGGCGAGCAAAGAGGAATTCCAAGATCTTTGTTCCCTCCAACCTTCTGCGTTCTTTTTGTGCAAAACCATTAAAAAAAAGCTAAACCAATCAATTATAATAACTGAATTTTAAGGGGAAAATTCCAAAAAAAAATGTTTCTTGAATTTGAAAATCCCCAAAATGTTCCATAAATAAGCAAAATGATAGATGATAGAAAAGGTATTAATCTATCAATTCAATTTTGGGTTGACATAACCAAACTACCTATGAAATGATTAAACTGACTGACAACTCTTTGAAGTTTAGTAATAATTTCTTTAATAATTTTGAAAACATCCTCACTTGGGTGCGAGTACTCCTATTCTAAGTTGTTTGACCACATAATTTAACATACTAATCACTTTTATAAACGAAGCAATAATTTATGCACTGATTTTGACAACATCTACACTTGAATGTGAATGCCTTCATTTTGAGTTTGTTGATAATATTGATTTACACATTGATTAATTATGTAAACAAAATGACAACTTATGTAATGATTTTAACAATATCCGCTCTTAGGTGCGAATGTCCTAATTCTAAGTTAGTTGATAATATTATTTAACATATTGACCACTTTTTTAAATTTAATGACAACTTTTGTAATTGTGTTATGTTGTTGAAAGTTAGTTTGATCCTTTTCCTTAAATAATGAAATGAAATATTCATAAATTATCCCTTATCTATCATTTTGTTTATTCATAAGATCATTTGAGGATTTTCAAATTCAAATGATATTTTTTAGGGATTTTCCCAATTTTAAGAAGAAAAATCTTTGGTAATATTCCGTCACTCTACGACCTATGAACTCGTGGCACAAACCCTAAGGACCCATATAGGAATTTATATTATTGCCTCTCGTAGCTTGGGCCTTTTCTCTTTTGGAAGATTGTGAAATGTGAATATATGTGTTCATTCATATAATCATGACCAAATCTTCTTTCATTAACCTTATCGTCTTACTTGGGAAGTATGGTACTGGTTTTTTTGGGATATCTTGTTTTTATTTACACAACGTTTAACACTAAGGATAAGGGCGATGGTTTTAGGGCTTTCAACAACCTGTGTTTTTCTTGGGACCAAACTAGCCACTAAGAACTACATTTAAAGCCAAAATTAAGTTAACTCGGGTTAGAGTTAATTTAGTTGAATTTGTTCTCTAATTAAAAATCGCTTTTTGTGGTACATAATGAAATTATTAAAGATATACTTGAAGACTATAATTAGGATTGTATTTATCGTCCTTGAAATTAGCCATATATGATTAGCATGATGCTTATGTTTTACTTATGTTTTTAGTCCATTTTCTTGTTTTATTTTTGGGGCTAAAACTCTGTCCTCTCTGTTCTAGAAGAAATTTAATTAGTCTCTGTTGCTTATATAAAATTAGAATTTGAATTGAAGTATGACCTAACTTAGATTTAAATCAGATGTCTGTAGTATTTGGATACAAGATGATTTGTTACCTATTCAAGATTGATGATTAATCCAAATTAAATTTGAATTAGCCAATAAAACCAAATCTAAATAGTAGTTTGTGATTACAGCTTTCTATATCTTATAAATTTTATATTGATTATTAAAGTTAGAGAGACTTAAAATGGTCATCATGTATCAGAATTAGAATGCCGATTGAGATTTGGCACACTCAAATTTAGATTTGTCAAATGTAAGTTTAAATAACGAAATTAAAATTGAAACAAACTTTGAACTCCTTTATTAATATACTCTACTTTTTTCCTTTTTTGAATGAGCGAAGTTTTTTTTTTTTACCAATACACTTACCATAAGTTACATTTAGATTTTAGAGCAACTATCAATTGCTGCATTATACGCTTCGTACTTATTTGACACGAATGTAAAAAAAAAAGTCTACAAAAAAAATACGTGCATCCCTAAATAATAACAAAAAAGTGACGAGTAATAAAATAATGAAACAAATATGAAATTAACAATGCCTTTAACTAGTTTTTTTGTGTATAATTGAACTTTACTTATTAATTAATATAGCGTGGCCACAATTAAAAAGAAAAAGGAAAAACTTTACTAATGGAGGGCACGTGAGGCTGGCTCCCCTATGAGTGAATTAGGAAATTCTGCGAATCTTCAATAAAGGTTATTAGTACCAACAGCTTGCTTTTCTGAATCAGATTGATGACAAATTTTACAACAATGGTGACACACCAATTAAGCCAAAAGCAATTCTAAAAGGCAGCAAGCCTAATACTAACAAACACAATCGTGAGTGGTCACACTACAATTGATATATGGGATATTATTTAAGTTAACATAACTTTGATATTTAATGAGAGTCGTGTAATTAATTTCTAGAATTAAAAATTAATTAAATTGGTTATTTGTAAGAAAATATATGATGGATTCCCTAAACTACTCTCTTTAATAATTTTAAACAAATGTGTATAATAAATAAGGATAGTTTGGGAAAAATCATAAATTCAGAAGAACTAAGATTTTACATCTAGGATAAGAGGGAGTGGTAAAAATATGTATGTTGTGAAAATATCATATTCACACTGTCCTATTTATAATAAGTTGCTTCTAGCATATTTCGTACAGAACAAGAAAAATCTTAAACTTCATTAACTCTCAACAATCCCAGCTTCATGAGAATTAGATTTAACACAATAATAAATTAAAAGTAAAACTATTCATTCACATGAAAAATTTGATGATGTAATTTACAAATATAACAAAAAAATCCATTCTATTTACTCTATAAACAAGACTTTTGAGGAGTATTCACTATAGTGATAGAGAAAACTTTTTTAACTCAGTTGACTCATGAAAATTTATTGTCGGAATCAAAATAAGGTCTCGTAACTTAGAAATTACCTACCAATGATATTTTTATATCAAGAGCAAGATTTCAAGTACCTATATATAGGGTATATGGACCAACTGACCAAGCACCAACCTAATATTCTCTTATTTTGATTTGTGGTCATATTATTTGAGAGGTTACTTATGAAAAAGGATTCTATATCAAACTTTCTTGTTTGTGGTGCAATATGTTTGTTACGAGACCAACGCATTTTCTTGCGTTAATTCTTACCTTTTTCATTTCTGCAGTGTCGGAAATTTGTGTGCGTGTGTGTGTGTGTGTGTGTGTGTCGGTTAACAATCAATGGACGTAGGGATTCCTTCCTGTTCTCTGTGGGCTCCTTAGGCCTTGCTTTTTTACAAACTGTCGTTTAGCATCCATACTATAGATTGCAAAAGCAAAAAGATCAACAGGCACTTTGAATAGCATTTGATAAATTTTAAGATCCACAGGATAATACTGTGAGATGATGAGTTAAATCTCAGTTTAATATATGTTATTCCTTTAATTCTGTTTATAGAGTAGATAGAAAATGTTTCTTTTCCAATTTATAACTCACTTCATTAATGTTTTCACGTAAATGTACTACTTTACCTTTCATTCATTACTATAGGTGTAATGTATATTAAATAGGGATAAAATTAAAAAGTAATTGAATTTTATATGTAAATGATTTTTTCCCATGTTTGACAATTTTATATTTGATATTAATAATTATAATGTTTTACGATATATATCCTACGATATTTAATTAAAATAGATTCATATTAAGAAAAATTGGGGATAAATCTCTCATTGCCAGATTAATTGTAGAAGTAGCCTTTTATTATATGCAACCGAGTTTTCATATTATGCAACCGATCTTCCCATAATATGCAATTGAGGCTAATGTTCCACCGTATGCAAGTGAACTTCCATAGAGGTGCAAAATGATCAACATACAAATACAAGTGAATTTCCACAAAATGCAGCTAAGCTTCCACCATAGGTAAGTGAGCTTTTTCTGAATGCAAGTGAGCTTCAATAAACTTTTAAATTGGTTAGGTCTCATTCTACACCTAATATGGCAATTGGGGATTTATCCCCGGTTCTCCCTTCATATTGGTTGAAATATTATATTCTATATTAATAATAAAAGACTGCAATTTTTTAATAAATTTAAATGGTCCACATTGCTTTTACAAAAGCCAAAGTTTTTTTATATATTCTTTGAACGGTAAAATATAAAGCAATGAACAGCTATTTAACTTAACTTCAAAAATAAATTATTTTGATTAAAAAAATGAAAATGAATATCCAAAACAGTGTTTTTTAAAAAAATTAAATATAATCGATTCAACAATCAACATGCATGTGTGTGATAGCTAGCAATTGAGTCGCAAATATTATTATTGGTATGATTATGATTATCATAGACATTTATTGGTCATGTTTGGATGCTTCAGGGAGACTTATTATGGGGATCTCCTCCATGTAGAATTATCATACGTTCGTCGGTTTCTGCAGCATTTTAGGTCTATCAGTTTCTGTACTTAGATGGTTAATTAGAAACTCTTATGTTTTCATGTATATAAAAAAAAAAGGTTAACCCGGGCATTGCACGCAGTAGGGCCAGTAAAATGTTATGCATATATATATATATATATATATAAAATTTTAATTCATTCCCGTTTTGAGAAACTGGTTAGTTGTTTTGAGCACGTACGTCTTCACTATGATGGGGAACGAATCATTTTGACTGGACCCTCTTGTTGAGCATTCGACCCGTCTCTTCCCCAACCACGCAATGTAACGTTTCATAATAAAAATATATAAAAAATTGTTATATATAATATCAGGGTTAAAACTTAGGAAAATCTCGGAAAATACAACATGAATTATAAAATTCTATAAATGTGATGTCAATATGTGAAATGATATGTTGGGGAGAAGGTTGGAGTATGAAATTTAAAATTTGATTGAAAAGACAAAAATGCCCTTTCTCTAATTCTTAATTCTTCTCTCTCCCATTTTAATACGTGAAATTAACTGCACTTTTAATAGTATTGACAATTCATTTAACAATTTTAACAAGTTGTGTAATGACATTAACTATCACTTTAGACATGTAAAACACTTAGAAAAATTTAACCAATTGGGTCAAGTTTTATGAAGTTGACTACACTTTTAGATATATTGACAACTCATGAAATGATTTTAATAAATTGAGTAATGTTACTAACTACCACTTTTAACACGTGAAACACTAGAAAAAATTTAATCGATTAAGTCATATTTTGCAAAATTGACTACATTTTTTAAAGAGATTAACAACCTATGTAATAGATATAAATAAGTTGTGTAATATCGTTAACTACTATATTTTACATGTGAAACATTTAAAGAAATTTAACCAATTGGATCGGATTTTATGAAATTGACAATTTGTGAAATAATATTGACAAGTTGTACAATACCATTTACTACCATTAAAGCTTAAAGCTTCATTGCTTTTTAATTAGTAATCTTTGTTATATAGTCACTCCTTTTTTAATTTATATGACAAAATTTTTGAGGGCGATTTGTTTTCATTTATAAGACAAATTACAAAATTTGAAGAGTATTTAATATTTGTTTTCAATAAATTCCTATTGAAGGCGTGAAATTACTTGATCTTGTTCTCTTACTAAAATTTAGAAAACAAAGTATTTAATAAGGGTAGAACTGACCGGATCAGCTTTTCAAATATATTCATGTGGAGAGATGAAAGAGTTCATGAACGCTTGAAATCTGAGAATCAAGATATGGATTCTACATGGCATCAGTCCTTCTAGAGTTTTACTGATTTTTTTTATCTCCGGGCAGATATGGGCCTATGGCCTCCCGCTGATTCCCCACGGTATCCGGTGCTTTTTTCTGAGTCCCTATCATTCTTTCAATTGGACCATGTAACCTAAGACAACCGATTAATCCGAAGCAGGGATGTAATTTTAGCACACTCCTCTGAGGTACTTTATACCAAGGGTGGGTAATCCCTTCCCAACAATCGTGTCTCCAGGTTGGAACTCGCGTCCGTCTGGAAAAGTATCAGTTGTCTTAATAGCACCCCAGCGCTTGTTGATAGTCCTAGAGTTTTAGAATGTAAAAAAAAAATTATTTCTCCTAATAAGTGTGTTTTTTAAGAGCTCGTGTTCTTTTCTTGAGGCTTATATTATTTACCTTCAATTAATAACTCATTGATTCATATAAAACTTGTTTTATTAAAAAAAATTAGGCTTCAAAAGCATTTCAATGGTCCTATAACAACTTGATTTTCATTTTTATCATCCGTATATTCAAAGTATTAAGCTTCATATTTAATGTGTTAATCAACCGTGCTTTAAAATGTTTTTTTAACACTGTCTTTAACACATTAATCTTTATGTGTACCAATCTTACTTTCAAGATTCAAGTCTTTAGTTTGTTTTTACAAAATATACACCAACCTTGTTTTTACAAAATTGTTTATATTTAACAAATATTTAATAGGTAAGAACCGTCAAATATGGGGTCCAATATCTGCCGGGGGCACTAAAAAGAAACATGACGAAAAATGTGTCAGTAATTCATATAATAAATCGCATTTGCTTTAATAGTATAGTTAATTATATGAATAGCATTTTACCTAATTATGAATTGTATTTACTTTTAGTTTCATTTGTGTGAACACTGAACAAATTTTTTTTTTTTTTGAAGTGACCATTGTTTAGATGGGGCAGACAAGGTTATTTTGTTTGTTGTACGGAAACACAACGCCGAGAAGAGACAATAAAAAATTGATGATACCAAACATTAATTACATAGAAACAAAAAAATTAGATTAAATGTAACAAAAACTTGCATATTTAAATGGTCAATTGTCCATATCCCCACCAAGGAAAACAAAGTGATTGATTTTTTTTTTGGGGGGAGTAAGTTCTAAAATGAAAATATTAATCTCTTCTTTAGATAGGGATTAAAAAAAACAGCTACCAACGGAGTTGGATCTAGTCAAAGGAATTATTATCTCACTAACGTAACGAACTAATATTCAAATCCCTGTTGGAAGGGGTGTCCACATTTAATGTTCAATAGTTTCTCAAATATAATTGCCTCGGGTAGTGATATTTGTGCTCGGGAAAAAAAATCTTTTTACACCCAAAAAAATATTGGCTGTAAATTGGGACATAACAACCAAAGCCTTGTATGTCTTTAACTAATGTGGTGGAGACAAGAGAGAGGGGAGAGTGTGGACAACACAAGAAGGACACCACACATGCATATCACACAAAGACAGAGCATATCTTGAAGATACACAAAGTGATGCTTAGTTCAATAAACAAAAATTATGATCAAAGTGAAAAATTCATCCCCAAAGAAGACCACCAGCTAATGAAGTAAAGAAGAGGACAGTAATCTTGTCTTCAACAATATAATAATAAGGGAAGAAAAACAAATCCCCAATAGTGATGTTCTCTGTGTTCCTTATATATCAAGGGTGAGCATTGATTGCTTCTAATGGGCTGTTTTGGCTTTTGGTGTGCTTACAAGATTGGGTCCTTGATTCACTGTCCAATGCCAATTCCTTTTGTCTTCCTCTCTGTTTTGGCCCTTACCACTTCACAAAATCTCAATTTTGGACCTCCACTTGAAATTGGGGCATGTTCATATGTGAATCTCATTTTGCTCTGTTCTCTTTTCAAGATCTTCTAAACAATAGCCAACAAAATTTAGTGGGAAAAAATTGATCAAAAAGTCCATGTTTGAAAATTTTACTAGTCAAAATATGATATTTTTCATACAAAGAATGGACCGATACTTTGTAAGATTTCATATATAGAAAGTACCGGCATTCAAATTCAAGATCTTATCACTAATAGATATTTTGATCATGAACTTTACCTTGTTTCTGCTCCTCCTCCTCCTCTTTTTTTGAACCAGAGGGATGAGCTGATGTTATCAAAGTTAAACTCGTAACCTCTCACTTACCAAAGAATTTTTATACATCTAGATTATGAGATTATTGGCAAAACATTATGCTTCGAATTGTATGAATTTGGCGCTTTTATAATTTTTTTAAATTGATCTGATCTTTTACGGAATCTAAAAATTGTATTTATGTTACATAGTGAAAATTATGTTTTTCCTTCTCTAACTTCAAGGAAAATTACTCAGAATGATTCATTTTACTGCTTCACTCTTAATATATAATATAGATATTGCCTTCAAAATTACCGATCAAATCATAATCTTGGACTCTGTCTCTTATCTCTTCCATAGTACTACTATTCCTCTCTTCCTATGTGTCTTCTAGTCCTTCCTCAAGCTCAATAGTGGATATTATATATATATATATATATATATATATTGTCGCAGCCTTCGTTATCTAATATTCTATATATTATTTGGCCGGTCGCATACGTGAGTTTGGATTCTTTGGAAAGTGATTCCCAGTCAGCAAAATTAAATGAATTTTAGTTTCTTTGCAAAATAAATCATCCATAAATCTGTGTACATAAACGAGGTAGGGTAATATTTTAGTTTAGAATTTAAATTTAAATAAACATGATGCCTTCAATTTAACCTACAAATGATTTGTAAAAGTTATTCTTTTTTCTCCTTTTAAAGGGTTGATATTACCCGAGCTATGGTCACTTGTAAAGAAGCATTCATAACACTAGATTATACAGTCATTAGTTGTAGAGACAATTCTAACGAGAGGTTAGATCAGTTTTAGGTCGGGCCAAATTCCAACCCTTTATTTAATTTTTTTTCCGATCTAAATTCTCTATATAAGTCCCTCGTATTACCCTACGCACAAGCTCCCTCACCTTAATTCTCTATGCCTCTGTTCCTCCCTTTATACCCTCTCCCTCTCCCTCTCAAAGGCGTAACAGAGACAACAAACAACTTATAAAAATCATCCTTATGTGTCAACTACGATCTCCTGATCTTCTTCCCTGCAAATGCAATAATCCCAATTCCGATCATTACCTCAAACATCAACCACAGCCAGAGAATATGTCAGACCGATTGATCCTCAAACCTGCGAATCAAATCCATCTCTCTGATAGCTTCAGAGAGGTTGTCTCCATAGGCAAGATCGCTCTTCCCATGATCCTCACTGGCCTTCTTCTCTATTGTCGCTCCATGATCTCCATGCTCTTCCTCGGCCACCTCGGCGAGCTCGCCTTGGCCGG
>JANTPZ010029759.1:0-13666 GCA_025593235.1 Vachellia pachyceras
GGGAAGTGTGGGTATAAGTGCAAGTACAGTGAGATTTGTTGTGAGGGACTGTGTGCATGTGAATGCTTCCTTCGACACCAGAAACGTGGAGGATGCAATAACAAGTGCAACAACGGAGAGTTCTGCGTTTATGGAATGTGCAACGGAGAGCTCTTTAATTTTCTTGATATGATGTCATCAATAGAGAAATAATATGCTTAAACAACATCGGTCTTCAATGTATACAAATATTAAACGATATAATTGACGTACGGTTGTCAGATTGAAGTTTGTTTAATAATATCTGGGTGGTCAAAAATGAAACTTCTTTCTTTTATATGATTTTTCTGCAGAGTTAGTTCACATATGTTTTTCAGGGCCAATGCAAGCATGTGCTAAGAAAAGGCCGATATGTGTGTGTAGTTTACTAAGCATTATTGGAGGAAATCGGGCGTACTTGACAATTCAAACTCTGACCGCAGATACTCACACGGAATTTGGATTACAGGAGTGAATATAAAGTATAAGACACAACAAAAGCACACAGAGAAGGAGAAGAGAGGATATGAGTCTTTTCAGAGGAGAAGGGAGGAAATTTGTTTCTCCGTGTGTTCTATCACCTCAATTTTGGGGAACCACTTCCCTATGTTATAACTTCCCAACTCATGGTAACTGTTCGTAAACAAAAGCATTTCAAAATTAAACTTTTGGAAAAAATCACCAACTATTCCCACATATTCTCTTATTCATACTTTTACCCCAAAAAGGGTTTTGGGTTAATCCACTGAGGGTGGCCATATTCCAACACTTATCATATGGATTACTCTAAGCAGTAAGTGAATGCCTGAGGTAGAATTATATAATTACTTTCACACAAAAAAAAATCATAAAGATCTTCATAATATATTAATTCCTTTTATTTTTCGTAAAATAATAGTACATTCCATTTTGCATCCTTGATTAACTGTCTCTTGCCATTCAATTCATTACTGTGAGTATATATCATGACAGGAAGTTGGCTTGTCATATAACTAAATATATGGTAATGGGATAAATTTTTTCGTAATTATTCCTATATATATATATATATATATATTAAGATTCGTACTTTTGGAAGAACATATCTGCACCTTTGACCTAAAACTAATTAATTTTTATTATAAGGATAATTCATCCTAAGCTGAAACTCCTAAGACTTGAGAGTTAAGAGTGTACGTGCGAGGGCAAGGGGAAAAATGGTTGTAAAATGTAGGGATTGGCCTGAATGCTTCAAAACTATATATGGGAAAATTAAAGATTGAAATAAAGTATGAACGCTTAATGTTTAATTTATTTTTTAAAAGAAACATTTTTTGTTTCAACTTTTGAACAAGGAAAAACATGGTTAAAGTATACTTTTAGTTCTTTATATTTACGTCAGGTTGTACTTTAGTTTTTTAAGTTTAAAAAGAGCACTTTCAATCCCTCAAACTTAACGTCGTTATTCTCTGTTAATGGAAATTGCTGACTCATCGAACTTAACATTGTTATTTTGAATCTTTTTTATTTTACACAATTTAAAATATCAGATTTATTATATTATTAAATTAAAATTAAAATATGAGCATGCTTTGTCAACGTTTTATTGTACAGTCATCAATTAAATTTAAAGGCGTTAAGTTTAAGGGACTGAAAGTGCACTTTTTAAATTTAAATGACTAAAATGAAACATAACGTAAACATGAATGACTAAAAGTATAGTTTAGCCGAAAAACATTAATATATATATATATATATTTCTAGAACAATTTTGTTCAATTCCTCACTTAACTTGCATTGTCACGACGGTTTTTCTCTGGCTAGTAATTGCAGTCTCCTTATTTAATTTGGCCATTGGAATTGGACTCACTCTTTTGTTGTAAGATAGCAAAAAAATAAATAAATAAATAAAGTCAAAATAGTGGAAACAGACTGATTTAAATATTAAGATAAAATTCGAATGAACAATTGTATTTAGAAACTTGACTTTAATAGAGACCAAGCTCAAGACGCAAAAGGTAACATATTATTGAGGTTAAACCTGCATTGTAGTATCTTCTCATTCAGCATAAATGAATATCTCACCATAATTACTAAGAATTAGCTAACTCATTAACTTTATCTAAACATAAAATATATTTTTTAACTTTTTCCATTTTTAAAAGCATAGAAAAACGCTAGTACACTACTAGACTTCAAATTTCCTCATAGTAAATTGTAATAAATTTAATATTTGTAAAGAAGGTTTATTTATGGATGACCCTCTTATATATGGACTGATAATTTCTTCTAGAAGACACTCTGTATTTAGATCTGCGTATATTATATATACATATATATATATATTGCGTGTATAGTAAAGTACATTTTGTCACTATCTAGTTTAGAGAATCGATGCTTGGAGATGGATAAGAGTCTGCAAGTTCGGTGGAAGATACTGAATAGGATTGTAATGAATCCAACTGAGATTTTATCCATAAACTGATGAGTCGATGGTTTGATCCTATATACTTCTATGCAATTTTTGTCTTCATAGTGTGAATTGAAAATGGACAAAGGCGAAATTTTTGTATTTCGATCGGGACCAGCTGACAAGTAAAAATAAGCAAATTAAGACAGAAAGAAACAAGAAGGAGACAATACAAGGAACGAAGCAAGTTGAATTTGATTAGGTTTGATGAGAGCCAGCAAAAGTCAGATATCTGATTTTCATGTTTACTTAATTTGCCATTCATTACTAAGTCTGCAAATATGTCTCGTCTCATCGTAGACTAGAATGGCCAGCTATATTAAACCTTGAGTTAAACTTCAATTACGATTATTAGAGACTAAAGAACACTTAAATTAAGAGAGAGAGAGAGAGTGTGTGTGTAAATAAATAGTTCCTTTTTCGGTGATACACATATGGTGTCCGTTTGGGAATGTGGTAGAGAAGTATTTTTATGCAAGTCGAGTTATGTGGAGGAGATTATCTCGTTTTACGAAAAAAACACTGTTGAATGTGCTTTTGTGGAATAAATAAGATTTTCCAAACAAACATACGATAGACAAACTTCTATAAACTTTTAGGTTTGAACTTTGAAGTGCTTTTAAGGCATGAAAGCTCAAACACCATCTCAAACAAACCCTTATATAACCACATTAATTTGCAATAAGAAAATTAGCTGATCTTGTTATTCATTAAACATATATATTGCTTTTTCTAGAATACTCTATTCAATTAATCATCTTATTATAGATTTAAAAGATAAAATCCATTGAAGTGATCAAAATAAACCCTGAGTGGCTTAGAAGACAGTATCATTTTTTCCTTGTAAAACAATGATGTTATTAACTATAGCCGCACGCCAGTATTTTTTATAATTTGGAATTTGGCCCCGCAAGCACAAAACTCTCTGCTTGGACCCCACAATTTCAATGAAGGATTGAATGAGTCAAAAAATGGATATGAGTCAATTGTTTATCACTATTCGGCTATCGGTGCAGACAAGAAAATAATAAAGTCAAAGTTCACCTCATCGTCAAGAGCTGTGGCTGACGAACTTGCATTGTCCATATACAAATTTATTCCAACCAATTACATCTGTATATATCTCTGTGTGTGTGTGTGACTAGTGAGAATAATAAGGCTGTTGACTAGTTGGGTATGTATTATACTGCATTTGGGTCCTTCCCTTCAATCCTATTCCCGCCCGGCATTGAAATCACAGAGAATGATCTAAAAAAATTATTATTCCCCCAACAAAATCACTGTTTTTCAATTTGCGGTTTAAAGATATAATATCTAACAAATTTCAAAGAATGATTAGTGATAAGTGAAAGTAACTTGTTAACAACTCATTAAAACTTACCAGATATTATATCTCTTGGTTGGGATTAATTGTGATCCTCTCTTTTTGATTTGGTACAATTTTGAAGCCAGAATTTAGATGATAATTTTGTTTTGAATTTAACCTAACAAGGTTGAATTAAGAAAAAGCTTCTTTTGCACGTGGTTGTAAGTTGGAGTATTAATTGAGGATACTGATGTATAGCCACTAAAGGAATTGCGTTACTGATCGATCATGAGTTATCGAAAATGGATACAATAAAAAGATCATAATAACAGACCAGCAATGTAAAATTGTTGTAATTCTTAACACCCAAATGTATTATTACATATTGCTCTTACTTGTTATGACACTTTTTCATATTTATATTTCTTCTTTATATTGTGCTTGTTTGGGAATACCGTTTCCCAGCGGTACACGTAAGTCAAAACAAAATCATTTCAAAATTTATAAAAGTCATCTCGAAATCTATAAAAATCATTTTAACATCCGTAAAATCATCTTAAAATCTGTAAAATACCTCGAAATCTGTAAACTCATTTCTTCCAATGTCCAAACACACACATTGACCTTTGTGATTCTCTGGCTTAAATAAAAATGATTCTTACTGAGTAAATCAATGAAAAAAATTGTGTTTATTTTTCAAACAATTATTTATTAAAAAGCGATCATGTGTGAAAGTAACATTATATATATATATATATATAAAGCAGTCTGAGATTTCTTTTTCTTGGCTCTCGATCAGCCTGAAATGTTGAACATGAAAACGTGAATCACGATGGAGGAGGGAAGACTAATTAATTTGTCTTAAAGTTTTTCACCATAATTAAATAGCATTAATTTAGCATTGTTCAGTTTAAAATGATTTGGTAGCCTAATATTTTATTAAACTTTACCCTTGAAATAAAAGAGTGTGTATTTCAATTTATAATACCTGAATATTTTAGAAATAAACAATTTTATTCTTGGAAAACAGATGGTTTAACTATTTGATTCCTAGTTATCACGTGTCATGTTCAAAGATAGAATCGCAGGGCTCTTAAATCCAAAAAACAAAAAACAAACAGTAATTGAAAATAGGGAGAATTGGGGATAAATCATTGACAAATTAATTATAGAACGAGACTTTTAAATAATGCAATTGATCTTCCACATTATGTAATTAACTGAGTTCCCGTGTTATGTGAAATTGAGTTTCTATATTATACAACTGGCATTCATGATATGCAACGTAACTAAGCTTTCATAATATGCATCTTAGCTTCCATAATGATGCAATGGTAGGTCTCATTCTCTAATGAATTTGTTGACAAAGGATTTGTTCCCGATCCTTCTTTGAAAATACACACACATCTATCTTTCAAAGATGGGATTTTAAATATTTAGAAACTAACTAGTTAACTTGTACACTTTGTACATGTAAAAAGAACTGCATTACTTCAGAAAAAATAGCTCAATCGCTGTTGAAAATAGATTTCCATTCATAAGTGATTCATGGGTCTTCAAGAAGCATTTGGATTTTTTGTTATGTTGTTTGTAACTTTACGTAGGTGTGCCTGCATTTGTTGACCCTGCCTGTTTGACTAAATATACCAATTATTTTGACAATAATAAAAAGAAAAGAAAGGGTATCCAGGAATAAAATATTCACAGTTTTCTCATTTGATGATTTGGTTTAGCTGCTGAAAATCTGAGTTGTGTGTGTGGTTTTTGGAACTTCATGCCTCCAACAGCGCATGCAAGCCGAAACAAAACCATATCAAAATCTGTAAAAAAACCATTTCGAAATCCATAAAAATCATCTTGAAATCCGCAAAACCATATAGAAATATGTAAACACCTTTTTCCCAAAGGAACTTCTTTCTCCCAACAGAATTCCTAAACACACACATAATCCGAAAGATCCTTGCCTGAAACCACAAAAAAAAAACAATTTATATTATAAAATTAAAATTAAAGTCTAGTACGCGGGAAGATGTAAGATCACAATGAAGTTTAATATAAAAATATATCTGTTTGAATTTTTCTTGCCCTTGTTGTACATAGCTAAATATTTTAAATTTTTAAAATTCACATAACCTTAACTGTGAAGTGATCCGACGTGAAATCAAGCAAGTTATAACTTAGTCAGGCACAATATATCTAAATTTTTCATGGCAGCTAGCTAGGTATAATGGCAATTATATTTCCCAAACCCTCGGGATTTTTCTACTTGGGGTTCGTGAAGATTAGTACTATCCATTCAAAATAATTATGATTATAAATAAATAGAATTTATAAAGGGTTAATGTGTGAATTTGTCTCTGAATTTTTTCCAAGAGAGTAATATTACCCTGAAAATTTAAGTTAATGTTGACTATTATCTTTTTAACGAACAAAAGTTATCATTACTCTATTTTAAAACTATCTGGGTAGCATTGCTTACTACGAAAAACTTCCTAAGCAAATTTGCATCTTAACTCTTTAGAAAATTAAAATAATAATGTAATTAATTACAAGATTTTATAATTTAAATAATAAAAATGAAAAAATAATTAATAAGGACTCAAAGGGATTATGATAAATGAAAATGTGTATTGCTTTATGCATAATTATTGGACCGCTCTCATGAAAATCATTAGTTGGAATTTTTCAAAATGCTTTTATTCACGCCAAATGTACAGAATTCCTCACATTTAAGCGTTAACCTAATCACTCGAGGATTTTTTTTTCGCTTGACTCAAACTCAAAACTCATACTTAAATAGTTAAAACCTCTTATAATAGAACAAACGTACGCATAATGTTGATAATGATTATTTTCTTTTTATCAGTGAATAGTTAATATTATGCTGTATGTATTTATGTATGTATACACATGTTATTTCTAAAAAAGTATACACCCATGACACACATTAATGTTATGGGTTGAGTGTGGAAATATTGGTGGGTGAGGGGGGCATTAGGGTACCAAATCGGGTTATTATTATAATACAGTTATTGTTAATTAATATGTGTCTATTCAAAGTCCAATCAAATAATGAGTTTGGTTAAAGGGGGGCCATATATATATATATATATAGCCAGTCTCTTGCTAGCATATAAGGTTGTTGGGGTTGGGGGTGTGTGAAACCTCATATTTAGAACAGTCAATAAAGTTGGCCATGCACGTTGTTTTATTCCTTGAGTGACATAAAAAACATGTATTGGTGAGTACATGACTATGTTCATTGGTTCATCCTTTTTGTCTCTCAACTTTTTTTAGTTTGCTTTCAAGATTTACATCTACTGCTCTTCATCATTTTCCTATTCAAGATTAGACAGAGAAGAGCTTTTATTTGTTTGGCAAGGTTACCTGAAAATAGAAAAATAATAATCACGTCTCCGACACAATAATTTCGAGCAAAATAAAAGACGACTCCATATACAAACACACACACACTCCATTTGATTTTGAGCATAAAATAAAGTAATTATCATATAAGAAAGGTGTATTATTTTCTTAAAATATCTCTCTATAATCATTTGCATGGGAAGCTATACCATATGACAAAAGGGTATACAACTTATCCTTACGGTTGTGGTTGATTAAAAATGGTCAAGAGAAAGGCGGGTCTCACGTATATAACAACAGGTCATTAAGAGGTAAACACAATTGAAAACCACTGATTTTCCTCCGCACATGAAATAAAATGTGGTGACGGCGTGTTTTTATAAAAATCTTCAATTAATTTTTTTATCAAGAAAAATTATTTTTGATTATCCAGAGAGCCTTATCCTATCAATTAAAAACTTTAGATCCTACTTTCCCAGAAAATTGACCGTTCCTAACGGTAAAACTCATAGGATGCAAAACACTCTGAGTCCATTTGTTGTTCATAACTGGCAACATCTTCAAACATGTCATTCCCTTCCATGTTTGGCCTGTGTCTATAAATGAGACTTGTTAGTCGAACGAAAAGTATATGCATTATCCTGTGTCCAACTTCTTTCCCTCTGTCTCTGATCTCTTCCTCTGTTGAGTTAATCTCCTTTTGTCAGTACTCATCTCCCTATCATCCCACAAGAAGATTTTTTTAATCATAAGAAATATCGCTTCCTAAACACAGAGGGCTTCCAGTACATCTCTCAAGGACAGCTTCTTTAGGTGTGATTTGAATCAATCTTCAGTGTTTTTTTCTCTGTATGTTATGCTTTCTGTTCCTCATAATTTCCAACGATCAAGTTACTAGCTCCTCCAAATCTTTAAAAATCTTAAATAGACTCACACACACACACACACACGCAACGTACCCATTACTAGTTAGTCCGTATGTGTGAATTGGTAGAGTTTAATTTGGAGGTAGTGTGAATGCATCTTATAGATAACGCGCATCGATCAGAATTACCTGTGTATATATTTTCTATGAACAGTCAATTAATGTTCAGCCAAGCTGCTTATTTTTTTCCCTTTTTGAATATACACGTCTGCATGCGTGCGTGCTTATTGATCCATCCTTTTCATCGTCAACATTTTGCTACGCTCTTATTTTTCCAAGTCTTGTTAAAACAAACGACGCTATCCATTGTATCCTAGTTTCTCCTTGTTTGGTAGGTTACTAGAAAAATAAAACTGTTGACGCGAGCGCCATATACAAGTTACGATCCATATATATATATATATATATATATAATGAGTTATAACCTCCCCCCAAACAACAATGAGTATAGAAAGCACAAACGCACATTCAACACTGTTTTTCTGTAAAACGAGATAATTTCCTTTATATATTTACTTCACCTTGTGTAAAAGTACTTTTCAACCGCGTTCTCAAACGAGTTTATTCAGATTTTTTTAGACGAATGTAGTAAATGAGGCACCCCTAAGGCTATTAACATGAGCACCAACGTCATTAGTTAATAAGGACAGAGACCCGAATTAACGTGGAAGATTGTTTTATTTCCCAAGTCCAAATTGCATACATTTTTATCCAATCCCAACTATTTAATTCACCACGATATCTCTCAATTAATGAAATAAGTACAGAAATACATTGTGATTTATACTTTTTTTAACATTCCATTCACATTTCTTAAAATTATATATGATCCGTCCAATATTAGTATCTTTTTCTTTGAAAAATACTGACAGATTTAGAGTATTCTTATAACATTAAGAATATCAATTTATAACTTCAAAATAGAAATCATATATTATATTCGTTAAATGTTATATTCCTCCTAACACGAAAAGGCGTTAAAGAAACGAAAGCTAAAGAATGACGTCGCAAGACGTTGAAATCCTGCCTACAACATGCATACATGGTGGGAATGCAGAAAAGGTAAGAGTAGGACATATCATACGTATACAAACCTTTTGTTTCTTATTTTCATTTTTATTTGAAAAATCCAACTTTCTAAGTAATCATGAATGGTTTGGTTTGGCAAGTTTCCAGGTCTAATGTATTGTGTTTTGAAGAGTTCGCATTCTACCTTGAATCCAAGAGAAGTCAAATCAAATATTGTGCATTTTTACCGTAAAGTTAGAAAAGGATGCTTATGTAATTAAAGATATAACTCCTTTTTCATATGTTAAAAATGTAACTTCCACCACTAATTCAAATGGATACACTTTACCTCATATTTCTCTTATACCTCAGTTGTTAGAGGACCTGTTCAACGTTACTTAATAATAATAATAATAATAATAATAATAATAATAATTTAAACACGACAACCTTTTATAATTAACTAATTGAGTCCCCTGCTCAGGAGAGAACGACGTTTTGATGAGCTCAACCGAAAATTCTGACTTGGTTGATGGGAAAGCATTTATGATAATATATATTTTATCAAGTTACATATATGTGTGTGTAATATAATTCAACAGCTTTCTTATCAACTTGGTTCAGATATATGGACATATTTTTAAATTATAATAAATGAGTTATTTTCACACTAGTTCAATTTTACATGCCACCTCATGATCTAATATTAACAGCTTTTTAATACTACAATACATTGACTAATCAAAAGGGCGTTGTGAAAACCACGTTTGTATGATTCCTTTAGGTTGAATATTTTTCTCATAACTCTTTAATCTCATCAATCAATGATGAATTATTTCAGATAATGTGAAATGAGAAAAATTAAAGTAAATATTTTTTTTAGTATAAATTATGGAAAGTTGATTAGATCCTCTTCCTAATAGTGAGTAGCACTAGCATATCCGATACCATTATTATGTGATCGTTTGAGAACGCGATAGAGAAATATTTTAACGTAAATCAAGGTAAATATGTTTTAGTTATTTACATATACATGGGAGGGACGAGATGAGAGGGAGTCATATGATAGTGGATAGCTCATTTAAATGAATCTTCCTATATATAGATTAGCTAAAAGATGGAGGGTTGATTTGAGTTGGCAGTGGTCCATAATTAAACGGTGGGGGACAAATGGGGCAGGGTCAACACAATATGGAACGTCGACTTTGATGGAAGAAGAAGAGAACCCAGTCAAGGCATGTGGGGCCCACAGAGAGACAGGGTGACCTGTTCCTCCGGTATTCGGTCACCTCCAGGGAATGTCCGTCAAAATGGTTGACTTGAGGTGGGAAAAGAGTCACGTGGGACGCGCCGCACGATTCGGGGCGGGGGCTTAATTTCTTCCTCTCATTCATGACGCCGTCAAACCCCTTTCCTCACGCTCCTGCTTCTGGCCTCACCCCTTTCTCACCACTAGTTCTGTAGGTCGGGCGAAATGAATTAATTCATCTTATTAATCTATAGCCTATTACTCTTTTCAACTTCTCCGACGTCGAACTTTGATATTTAAATTTTGAATTTTTGGTTAGAAGATATATTTATATTTTTGATATATAATAATATTACGGACATGATTGTCTCTAATAAAAAATGCATCTATTATAAAAAACTTCAAATACTTTTAATGGTAAAAATTTATAAAAAAACTGCACG
This sequence comes from Vachellia pachyceras, assembly GCA_025593235.1. NCBI lineage: Eukaryota > Viridiplantae > Streptophyta > Magnoliopsida > Fabales > Fabaceae > Vachellia > Vachellia pachyceras. The sequence goes on from JANTPZ010029759.1 coordinate 10,765, forward strand.
GAAGACTTTTATTTTCTATATATAAAAATTTATCTTTTTTTATTCTCTACAATTTTTAAATAGGGATTTTTTTGCCAATTGTCCTCACCAAATATTAACAATAATATTTATTATATAGTGTATTAATATAACAGAGAAACTGTCTCATGAAATGTAAAAACATATATTTTAGGGTTAAAGTGCAAATCCATTCCAAAAGTGATCATTCAGGAGTAATACTGTATGGAAGTTTCCAGGTGCCGTAGTAATTTTGCCACTTGTCCTTAAAAATATTAATTATTAATATCAATTTTTTAATGGTAAAAGTTAATTTTTTTAACAAAATAGGTCAAAACTGCTGTATTGTAAAAGGACAAAATTGAATATAAGAAACTTTTAAATTAATAATACTCAAACGAATTTTCAGAGAAAAATTTAGACATTGACCCTTTATTTTAAGTATCCCCAAGCTCATGGGTAATAATAATATATTACAATTTTGTTTAGCTCAACTAATCAAACACATTTTTTTATTTGCCTATAGCTAGTCTCTTTTAAATCACTAGACATGCAGTAAATTATTTCCCGAGAAGGATCTGCATTCCTTTATAAAAATCTTCTTGTCTTCACCTTTCTTCGTTCACAAGTCTTAAAGTTGAAAACTTCATTTGATTCAAAAAACATGTCAAACAATTTGATTATTATTTCCTTAGAAATTGTGTTGTTTGTTATTATTTCTATGCGTTGTTGTTTTGTATATAAAAACATTTGGCATTTTACATGTACTAAAGCATTAACTTATTAATTCTAATTAAACACAAAACTTGTATTGCATATGATTATTGTCAGTGATGTTTTAAGAGTAATGAAAATTGGAAAATTTATTTAATAACCCATCCTCTCATCACATACATTTTAGATTTTAATTTGTTCGTCATATATATAAATTTCACATTTCAACTTTTTTATTGTGGCATTGAACTTACATAAAAATAGAAGAAGAGAGAAACTAAATGATATTCAAAATGAATCGGTGATTGGTATGAATGGGTCCCTGAAAAGCCTTTTTTAGGATACAAAGACGAAAGAGAGTGAAGCTGAGGAGGTTGCCTTTTGAGGAAATTTCAGAGACCGACGCAGCATCTGACGCAATAAATTTTTACTCATCACAAAATATCCCTTTCCCATTTGATCCTCCCTTCTCCTTCTTCGTCCCCAAGCCCTTCTTATACCCCTCCCCATTCCACCTCGTAAAAATCTTCACTTCGGACCCAAGCACGATTCTTTTGCCATATCTTTCTCTTTTAGATTCATCGCTGCTCTCTCTCTCTTTCTGGGAAAAATGATCAAGTCCTGCTCTTGATTCTTCTTCTTCTCGACCGGCATCCAAACACCCCAGCGTGTGAGTTCTTCCTCCAAGCTAGCTAGCTCATCACCTGAGATAGGATGCTTCCTGGTTTGGGATTCCCAGTGAATCTTGGCCGTGTGATGGAATCTTCAGATTGTAATCGGAAGGTCCTCAGTGAAGTAGATTTCTTCTCTAACCCAGCAGGCAAGTCATCGGCTCATGAAATTCATCATCATCAAGATGTTAAAGCCCTTACCTCTGTCAAGAAGGAAATTTCTCAGCCCCAACCAGTTTCTAGGTCTAATTTGGATATGAATGTAAGCGCTCTCTCTCTCTCTCTCTCTCTCTCTCACATGTTTCTTAGTTTTATTGCAATTTATTAGCTCCAATATTATTGATGACCTGTACGCATAGATCCATATACATAGAATCCAAAGAAAAATCGTGAATGATAATTCTGTGATGTAGATCGGTTTACAACTCCATACTGGTAATACCAGGAGTGATCAATCTACGGTGGATGATCATGGCGTCGCCTCCTTAGATGCAGATGATAAACGAGCCAAGAGCAACGAGGTATATATATAATTTTAATTAACTGCGGAAATAAAGTGAATATCATATTTTGTTTTTTGGTTATTATTGTGAGAAATAAATATGATTTTATATGTGTGTGTAGATGAAACAACTGCAAGAGGAGGTAGAGCGAATGAACACAGAAAACCAGAAGCTGAAAGAGATGCTAAGCCACATGAGCAATAACTACACCGCCTTGCAAATGAATCTCGCTGCACTCATCCAACAGCGACAACTCAACCAACACGACCATCATCAACAGGTCATTATTCATATGAACCCGTGTCCATTTAGCTTATTACAGATTATATTATATATATATATATATATGAATACTGGACAGACGGACAACATTATTTAACGACGTCTTAATTGTATTATTGTTTGGGCTGATTTAGGTTGTTGGAAAAGGAGAGGAGAAGAAACAGGTGATGGCGAGGCAGTTTCTTGAGCTTGGAGGTGATAGTGGCGGCGAAAAAGCAGCTGAAGCTGATGATGCGGAAGTGTCCAATTCTAGCTCAGATGAAAGAACTCAATCAGCTTCACCTCATAATCAGAACATCAACAACAGCAGTAATGGTAAAACTGTGATGGATGTAAGGGAAGAGAGTCCAGACTCAGAATCACAGAAAGCTTATAAGCTTCAGAAACTGAACCCTTCTTCTTCAAATTCCATTGATCAATCCACCGCAGCAACAGAAGCCACCATGAGAAAAGCTCGTGTCTCAGTTCGTGCTAGATCAGAAGCCACCATGGTATGGGTACTGTATCAACATTAATCTATATATATATATATATGATTATTTATCTAATTTGATTAATCTAGATCAGAAGCCACCATGGTTCGTGCTTAATTACATTGGAAAATTCTAATTTGATTATTTATCTGATTGCATATACGTTACAGATCAGTGATGGCTGTCAATGGCGAAAATATGGACAAAAAATGGCTAAAGGAAACCCATGTCCTCGAGCTTATTACAGATGCACCATGGCTGT
>JANTPZ010029760.1:0-12933 GCA_025593235.1 Vachellia pachyceras
ATTTCCCGCAGATTTGAAGATTAAAAAGGAGACTATCTCAGTTGAAGGAACACAGATACATGGGAGAGGATGGCAATGAAAACCAAACGCATGTAGCACAGACACGAAGGAACGGTTAATGGCTGTAAGTAACGTACCTCGGGGGCAGAGTTGGATGGAATCGGAGAAGAGATGGCCGGAATCTGAGATGCGGAGGAGGACATCTTTTGGCCGAAGAGTATAAAACCAGGATCGTTGGCCGACATATCTGGTGAAGCGCTCAGGCGAAGTGGGAGGTTGGAGGCTGGAGGGAGCGGGACGTCAAACTCGAACGGCCATATAGATTAAAGAGGAAGAAGCGGCAAGGGAGATAGGCGGGTCATAAAAGGGAGGGTATTTTAATATCGGGGACCCAGAAAACTTTTCAAGAGCGAGTGGCAATCAGGGAAGGAGTCTCCCAAAGAAAAAGGCCCTGCAGAAAGCGCACACAAAGGGAGCCATTGTACTCCTACTCACACCAGTAGAAGCACCGTCCTTTTATGTTCAGCATGCTTTTCATTTTCTTCCTTTTATGAATTCAGAATTCTCCTCCGTACCCTCTCTCTCTCTATCTCTCTCTGTGATTGTTTTGGTTATTTCTTAAATTTCTTGCCGTTTTATTTGCTTCCTATTTTGAAAAGAGGACGAGGATACTGGGACAGAAACCGTGCACATTGTTGAGAACACTATTGTGTTTAGTAGGAGTAAAAAGGGCCATTGAATGTAAAATCTGAGGACGTGAATGCGTCGTTGACAGTAACAGGGAAATTAATGCTGTTAAACAGAGACATTTTTTTTCCTGGGTTTTTGTTTATGAGGAAGGGGTTAATGGATTTTCTTTTTCGGGGATGCAGAGGCTAAGGATGAAGGTGATGACGTTATATGTAGAGAGAGAAGAAAGCATCAATCACAACACTCCGAATTCCTACGTCATCCGATTATGGCGTCGTTTACCAAGTCACTCCCTTCCCTCTTGCTTCCCCTTTCCCATCATACATGCTCATATATTTGGAAAAGCTTTTTTTTTAAAAAGAGATAATTTTCTTTACATATTTATCTCATAATTGATAAAAACACTCCAATTTACCCTTCACAGACGTACTTCACTGTTTCGTAGCTCCCTTTAAAGGTTTTAGGGGTTGTGTGCTATCACTTCCTGAAACAAATGATTGGTTTCAAAACTTAAATTTTAATCTAAAATCTAGATTTTTTTCATATACAAAATTTTTTCTGAAAAGTTATTTTGGTTATAAAACCTCGGTTTGAAACTTAGGTTTTCTTTTTCATTCTTTTTCTCTTTCCCTTTCATTTTTTCTATTTTTCTTTATTATCTTTCCTCTTTTTACTTTTCATTCTTTCTCTTTCATCTTTCCTATCTACTTTTTATCTTGGAATCCGTAAAAGCTAATAACTTCCCAAAAATAAATCACTTTTCAAAACCTAGTTTTTACCCCGTAATCTGAAAAAGCTGTTTTCCAAAATATATTTTTCAAAACTTAAGTTTTACTTCAAAATCTATAAAAGCTATTCTAAAAATGAGATCCAAACATATCCTTAATCGCAGCAACGCTTCAAGAATGCCATTTTATAGATATCACTTGTCGTTCAACTACGTTCATTTCAATTAACTCTCGTATACTGATATTAATGTTAAGCAATTAAATATGCTTCTATATATTGATAAGAATTTTTAAATGCACGTTTATTAATTTTTTTTTTCTATCTGCGCTAACAAATCAAATTCATGTATCTCTTTCCAACAATAATTAGATGAAGATTAAATTTGGAAACAGTCATTAATAACTCTCCAACTAAATCTATATGCATGGCAAATTTTCTTCCACGAGTAGATTAATGTAGCAGTGGTGATCTTAACCTTATTATATGTTCACTGGATCTGGTTTCTCTCCACTATGCTTTGTTCCACCATGTCTCTACGGATATTTTGAATTGTTTTGATCACATTAAGTGACTGTCTGTCAACGTGTTTTAAAATCATGTTCTGGGTTCAAGTCATGGATTTAAAAAAAAAAGCAGACAAACAATCGCGGAAATTCAAAATAACTTTTGATCCTTAAAATTATAGTTTCATATGAGTCACACAAACATTATCAGATTCTTCAAAAATAGATTTTAACCTTCAAAATTAAGTTTTGAAAGTGGAAACCGTAGTTTTTCAAAAAGCTATTACTTACAGCTTTTTCAGAAAATACTTTTCAAAATCTATTATTTAAAATCACTTTTACGTATGTTGTGATATAAGTTACTTTTTAGAAGCTAATCCAAACCCGTTTGTATTCTTGAGAACGATCGTATTTAAATAATCAGATTCAATAGAAAGGTTCTTTCCCTCAACGATGCACGCAAATCAAGATAAAAGCATCTTGAAAATCTGTAAATTCTTCTTAGAGTCTGTCAATTCTTCTAGAAATCCGTAAACTTCTATCTCTCAACGGATTTCAAAAAACACACAAAATCCTTGTGTCAGTAACGGGATTTAAACCCATGATCCCGTGGGTTGGAAGCCAATTCTCTTACAAATTAACTAACATTTATTTTTTAGTTTGAATAATTTTTTCAATAAGAATTCAAAGGTTGACCATCTAACTGTTGAGGTCCTTGATCCTATTTGCATGAAAACTCATTCAACACATGGGCCTGACCCGCTCCACTTCACTGGGCCTAAAATGACCCAGCCCTGTACCCCTCACCATTCCCCGTCCGTGCATTCCCATTAATTCATAACACTTCCGTCCTTCCTGGTTCCAACCAATAATAATAATTATTATTATTTTTACATCTCTCCTGACCCGACGTGTAGCTTACATTACATTCAATTATTTTGTCTGAAACATTGAATGCAAATTATTTCCGACTTACATATACACGTCACATGCATAAACGAATACACACACAGGGTGAGGAGTAGACAAACCTCTCTCTCTCTCTCTCAAACAAATAAGAGTTTCTTTAGAAATCCGGTGGAGAATAGTTTTCATAGAGTTCGAGGTAAAATTTAAGCTTTGAATAATAGATTTTGAGAGAATAACTTTTTCGAATTCCGTGGTAAAATATAGATTTTGAAAAAGTGATTGTATCTAGGAAGTTATGGTGATAATAACTTTTACGGATTCCGGGGTAAAACGTAAGTAGGAAAGATAAAATTTATTATGAGAGAAGGTATATATGGCAAGAAAATAATTTTTTTAAAGCCTAAGTTTGAAACCTATTTTATGTTACAAAATCTAGACTTTAAAACGGATTAAGGGTTTGTTTGGAAACCAATTCTATAACCTAGGTTTGGTTTCAAAACCTAGGTTTTACTTCAAAACTGAGGTTTTGTCCAAGCAAATTTTTTTTCCCAAAAGCTATTTTGGTTACAAAACCTCGGTTTGAAACCTATGTTTTCTCTTTCCTACTTTTTCCTCTTTCCTCTTTCCTACCTTTTCTTTTTCTTTCCTTTCATACCCACTTTTTTGCCTCGGAATCCATAAAAGCTAATTGGGCTTGTTTGGATAGTCCGTTGGGAGAATGATCGCAGATTCCAAGATAAATATGTGAAAGGAATTTTGTCTCGGTAAGCGCAGGAATGAATTTTGGGGAGGCCATTACAAGCCCAATAACTTCACAAACATAAATCACTTTTCAAAACCTAGATTTTACGTCGAAATCCGTAAAAACTATTTTTCAAAACCTAGGTTTTACTAGGTCCTAATGATCCTTATTTCTTAAAAAACAAAGAAAAAGATGAAGAAAAGAGTAATGTTGGTACCTGCATCGAGACAAAAGAAATCCCACTAGGGAGGCGAATTAAATATGCATCTGGGAATGCCACTCAGATAGTTTCAGATTTGAAAGTCATGACCATTATTGGAAGCCCTGTTTCTTGCCCCTCAGACACAATGATGCCCAGTTACGCTCAAGTCTTAAGACGGTCCTACTCAATTCATGACGATGGCTCCTCTTCTCATTTGTTTACATGCTTCAGACAAGTTGCGTTTTCTTTTTTGGCCCCCCATCACTCCTGTTCAGGTCTTCCACACACCACTCATTAATTAATCTCCTACTAATTATATCACTGTTTAATTTGACACAGCGCCATATATAATTAGGCAGAGGCATGTTCATATTGGTGGGAGTGTCACCATCCTTATCGTCACATTGTCAAAGTCATACATCATTAAAGCAGATCCATTGTTTAATAAGACGGCTAATTGATTATCCTTAATTACTTAACTTGCATCCTTTGCCGTGCTGTTGTTATTACACTTAATCCTACAACATTGTTGAACGTGGACCACTACTTGTCTCCTGCCAGAATGATTGCACAACATAATGGGTAGCCCCAAGTAGTAGAAGCTAATCGATCACCCGATCCCAATTCGTGGTAAAATCCCTTTTAACATGGCCTCCACTTCTTTTGATGTTGGAGAAGTATATGAGCCTATTTGAGATGTCATTAAACCAGCAGCACGTTTATATAAACCGAAACAAAATCCCTCTTATGTACTTTTCTCTTGAACCATAAATTACGTTGGAAAGGTGGCTTCCATTATAGGTGCTATAAAGGTTGCCTCTGGCTATAAGAATTACTGTATTTAACACTGAATACAACTGAATGAACACTGCTCTGGTATCTTTTATAAGGAGGAGAGACGTATTTCAAGTTACAACTTAACTGAAAAGCAGCAGTACACTCGTAGAAACTCCGTATACCATATCTTTAAGATAACCCGGCCCCCCGAATGAAACAGATGTGTGATTTAAAATAATTAAAATTTAATCTTCCATAGATCTGCCCTCGATGCCCTATACTGGTTATAAAAGGCTCTAACTCTACCTCGATAATGCGTGATTAATTAAATAATTAATGCAATCAATCATGTTCATATCAGTATATATGCACTACAAGATTCAGTTGATAAATTTAGAGAGATTAAAAAAACTAAATAAATTACTTAATTATAACATATAGATCATCACCACTATTAAATACTTATATTTATTATTACATTATATATCAGTAAGATAAATTAATTTATAAAAAATGATAATTTTAAATACTTTAAAATAATTTATTTAATTTTTTAATGTTTTTAATAAGTCAACTGGGGTGTGATTAAGAATACGACGCAGTAGTATATAGTCCACAAAGAGACCAAGCACGCACGTCCACCCAGAAAAAGAAGATCATGATGTTCCCTGTCTTTAATCCACTTTTCAGTTTTCCGTATATAATTCTTCCCACGAATGAATAAACAACAAATACTAGCTCAGAGTGATCAAATCACCATAATTAATAAATTACCAGCTAATTATATAGAGTTGTTTGGATTAACGATTCAAGCAATTTTTACATGATTTACCATGTATAGGAAAAGAATGTGAGAAAAGTTGTATCTTAAATTGAATGAATGTAATTTCGCAGAACTACGATAAACTATCCAATCTCATCAGGCACCAACATGTGTGGAAACACGGCGTTTCACCATCCATATGAACGCTTACTTGAAAAAATATTGCCCAATATTATTAATTAGGGCAGAGCATCGGGCGGGTTGGGCAGCCCGTGCCTCAACTCGTAGCCCGCCCGTTTACACTTTCATGGATACGAACTAACCCGTACCCGTGCCTCAACCCATTTAAAGCATTTTAAACGGGCTGCAAATATATGGGCGGGCTTTTCACGAGTAACGGGTTCCCCGTTTCTATTTTCTACAAATACGCCACATTCAAGAGAGGATGCAAGCAAAAGAAAAATACACATACATGAGTTCTTCATATTACAAACAACAAAAATTCATTCAGAGATCACAAGCATTACCACAGATACACATACAATTCTTGAAAATCATCATAAGAATTCTTCATATCACAGACAACAAAAATAATAAGATCACAAAAACACCTAATGAGTTCAGAGATCCAGTAGAAATGGTGAAAAAAATCGCAGAAATGGTGAAGAAAATTACAGAAAAGCAGAGGGAAGATGATTGACGAAGGGCAGAGTGGAGAAGGTGAAGACAAAGAGCAAACCAACCAATCACAAAGAAGATCCTTGACCCCAAAGCTAGATCAACAGCAAATCGATTGCGGCGAAGGGCGAACCAACCTTTTTTTCTCATTGTTTAGTCATCTCCAAATCCCACCGAATTTCCCCGAGGAGCACGACCATCACGAGCATCACTGCGAATCAACAACAAGAAGATGAAGCTGAGCTCGCAAAAAAGACGCAACGCCGAAAACAAAGGTGAAGATGAGCTCTGCTCGCAAGTCGCAACGACACAAATGAAGATCAGCAGACCTGAACTCCTGAAGATCAGCTGAGCTTGCAACGCCGAAAACGAAGGTGAAGATGAAGCTGAGCTCGCAAAGAAGACGCAAACCAAGTCTCAGAACTCTCAGCTCGTCGATCTCTGAGCTTTGAGCTCGGTACTCGCCACTCGGTAGCACGAGAGGAGCTGACGGCAGTAGGGGTGAGCAAACAACCCGGAACCCGGTGAACCCGCCCGGGCCCGCTGTGTGTTTGGCCCGTTTGGGCCCGCCCGAAAAGCAGCTCGGAATGGGTGGGCTAGTAGGATAAATGGGATGGGCTACGGGCAAACCCTCGGGCTGCCACGTGCCAGCTTGTTTATTTTTATATGTTTTATGTATATATTTTTATATATATATTTAGATTTTGGCAAAGGCACTATTAGATTGTTTGGTTTATTTGGTAAAGGTATTTGACAAATGAAGGAAGCATTTTTTTTTTTTCAAACATCAAACCCCTACTCACTCAGACACTGACACCATGACAGGCCAATCTGCAGTCCTGCACCCTTCGTCCTTTAACTTTCCCTTTCCTGCTCTCACAGCCTCATGTCTCTGATTCCTGCATCCGTCGCCATGGATCGTCGGCTCTTCGCATCCATGGCGTCACCACGCTTCGCATTTATCTGTTCCTTCTCTCCGGCTTCCCTTTTCTCACATTCTCGAATTATCCAAATCGCAGATTGTCGGTGCTTCTTCCTAGCACAAAATCAACTCCAGAAGCCCCACTCTTATCGCCTCCCTCACCGACGACGACCAGCACCAGCGATGTTACATCTTATCGCCTCCTTCCTCTTAATCCTCTCCCAAATCGCCAAGCTCGTGCCTTTTCCTCGCTAAATCGCCAAGCTCGATGGGCTTGAGGGAGTAACTAGCAAGCATGGCCGGAAATGTGGTCGACGGTGGGCAAGTCAAGAACAAGCAGGTCATATTCTACTTATTGTGTTGTACATAATGCTTATTCCTTGCTTGTTTGTGTTGGATTTTGTCTCTGGATTTCGCCTCATACACTCATACTCTGGATATCGCCTGTTTGTCTGTTGCCTCTTTGCTTCCATTTTCTTGGTTTTGTTGCTCCTCCGTTGATCCTTCTGGCAGCCAAAAAAAAGTAAATGGGCTGCCCACTTACCTATCCGAACCCGGCCGGGTTTTGCCTTAGCCCGTTTAATGCGGGCTTAAACGGGCTCCTATCGGGCTACGGGCTAGCCCGTGCCCGATTAACATTAAACGGGCGGGCAACAGGTTGGCCATCGAGCTAGCCCGTCCCGCCCGTTACTCTGCCCTAGACGGCAATCGATCTAATTCTAGGGCACACGAGCACTCAGCACAGGCACACACAGACACACTGACGGCAGCACGGGAGGAGCTGGGACTGGGAGCAGTAAACAACTAAGATACAAACCTCAAGCAATGTGGGCAGGCTACACAACATGGATTGGGCCTCAGATTTTGGGGCATCTACAAATGGGCGGGCTGTGGCTTCTGGGTTTCAACTAAAAAAAAGATATATACGGGCGGGTACGGGCAGCCCGGTGGCATGCCCGTAGCCCACCCGTTATTATTTATATGGGCGGGTTTTTTGCCCGCCCGTTACGGGTAAAATACGGGCAGGTTTAAACGGGCATTTTCTTGCGGGTTGCGGGCGGGTCGTCGGGGTACGGGCCCAACTGCTCAGCCCTATTATTAGTTTTGTCCAAAAGAGACAATTCGTTCTTAAACCACAATGAGCGTTGCTATGATTTTCTTCTTATAATCATAATATGCTTGCTTAAAAAAGCTTATTTACTCCCCAAAAGCACGTTTAACAGCGTTTTTTCGTAAAATGAGATAATCTCCTCCACATATTTAATTCAGTTTGTGTAAAAGTACTTCTCTACTGCGTTCCTAAACGGACACAATGTCACTATCACCATCATATCAGACTTGGATGTTTGGTAGAGTGAGTTAAAATATTAAGGATGGATTGATTTTCGAAGAATACCTTTAGGAAAAAAAGTGATAAAAGTGATTATGAATAATAGATTTTGGAGAATAACTTTTGAAAAAGTTAAAAAATAGTTTTTGGAAAACCATTATTTTCACCTACAAACCATGATTTTGAGGATTAAAAGATATTTTGGAGAATTAAGAGTGTATAACTCACTTGGGGCTAAAAACTGCTATGATTTTAATGGGGTGTTTATCTACTTTGATTTTGAAACCATGGTTTCAAAAAGTGTTTTCACACAGGTAAATGTTTGAGTATATATGATCAAGAATAAACCACGTTCGGATGGATCTCTACTTCATTTATATAAAGTTCACTAATTCACATGTACACCTTGATTTAAGATATTCTTTCAACTGTTGATAGCAAAAAAAAAAAAAAGATCTTCTCTCAACTAATTACTCCCAAGCATTGAATTTAATGTGGTTATTCTGAGTGTTTCCATGCAGGCAGCAAATTAAAACAATCTAGCTCTGTTGTCATCTAGATACCTTTCTTTAATCTCTAAATTTATATTTCTATTTACAATTTGAAAGTTAAAATTAATTACAAAGTGTTTATTTCTAATTATATTCCATTACTCTAATATTTAACTTGTCCAGTCACATGAAAATCTTTTGAGCTTTAATGGAGAAAACACACGTCCGTTATATTTCGTATGAACGCGTGATTTTACTCAATCATAAGAACTTTGATATATGCATGTGGAAGAATATCAATATAAAAATTTAACCCATAAAACAAAAATTACAAACAATTTTGTTACGACCTTTAACAGCAATACGTATAAATAAACCATTCACTTTTTGTACGTTAAGAGTCAAGTTGTGCAGAACACTCATCGATTCCCATTCTGATTATATCCTGCTGAACGAATAATTCCACGCGAGACTACACTTATATGAAGCTCGTCCCATTATTTTACAATTCTTTGCGGCTAATTTCTTAATTTTTTTTGCATATAGATAGATATAAAAATGTAACTGTTATCATTTAAATTTGATGCTTTACAATCAAACGAAGTAAAACATGATCAACACGAGCAGCCAATTATTTATTCTAGCAGCTAGATTGGCAACAATCTCAATTTTCCGAACGAACGTTTGGATTGTTTGTGTGCGCGAGCAGAAGTAAGGTCACATAATGCGATCTCTCATAAACATCGGAAGGATATATAAAATCCTGATGCGTGTCCACTTTCAAGGATTAAACAATTTGAGGCCCCTTGTCTCAAATTTCTCTTTAACCCGGTATGAATTAGTGCTTGTTTGGGGACTTCCTTCCCCTAATGGTGCACGTAAGCCGTGGTAAAACCATCTCGAAATCTGTAAAAACCATCTCAAAATCCATAGAAACCATCTTGAAATTCGTAAAACCATCTAGAAATCTTTAAAATCATTTCTCCCAACAGAACTACTTTCTCCCAACGGAGTTCCAAACACATACTTAGTGTGTTTTGCACTCTGTCGTTCAAATCAATACTGTGCATGCCCCAAGTTTAGTTGAAACACGTAATATACAGATCACAGGTGGAAACTAAAAGCTTAATTCATTCGGATACATATCACTAACTATAGAAAATTGAATAGAGATATCATCACAGAACTGATCAACCATAATATTATACATATATTGATCTACAAAACAAACTGCATTAGACTTTTCTGCATACAACAGTAGTATAGCTTCCAGATGCAATAACATAATATATCTTACAGTACCAACCAGAGCTGGTATGTATACATAATTGACCTGTATCCTGTGAAAGATACGCTAACCGACACGCGTTACACGCTCATTAATACATACGTAGCACACTACGGAAATCCACACCATTATTTAAGATTCTTCTTCAGTCTTAAACCACATCATCAGACCCATATGTTTAATTCTATTTATATATCCTCATAATTAAAAGCCAGGTTTCCCTGGGGATTTTGGGTTATGTGCTGGATTTGCTCTTGGTCCGTTATAGTCTATAACATCCATCATCATTCTGCCCTCTCCTGCTCTTTCCTTCATCTCAAAAGCCTCCTCAGTATCGATTTTTGAGTTCATGGCTTCCTGCATGACTTTAACAGTATAAGCTCACGCTCGCTAATTAAGGTCAGACCAAAATATTATTTTTTTTGAACATACAAATTGGCCATAAAACCAGTGATATAGTAGCCCAGATATATGTATATATATAATATTCACAAGGGCCGTGACTAGTTTAATTTGCGAGAGATTAATTTGTATATGTTGGTCATTTTGTCCCATATATATAGAGCAGCTGATGAATACATACACATGAAAACCAAAGTTCATTATGCAGGCTTGCCAACTAGTTAGGGCACAAGCAAATGGTTTGTTTTGAAGGTTATTTATTGTTTTTTTCCTCTTTTATTTCAATTTTTAAGGACCCAAAAGCCAAAACTTGACAGGGTTTTCTTGTTATCTGGTGAAATATACACCAGGTGAGATCAGGAGGAAAGATCGAGGAAAAGGAGGGGGAGAGAGAGAGAGAGAGAGAAGGGACCTTAGCATGATGATTTTGGGCTGAAGATGGATCCGCTTGTTTGGCCACCAGGATTCCTACAAATTGTGGACAGCAATCATATTTAATTAAGTATGCATCCTCAGAGTCCATTCATATAATACATGCATCAACAATCAACAAATTATATAAACTAGAGTTTGCATCGAAGCCCTAATAGAAGATTTAAAAGGAAACCCTTGAATTAAACTTATATTACTTGTTGCAGGAACAGAAGTGACATGGGAAAGAGCCAGAAGGATAACCACAAGTCCGAGGAGGGATTTATTCTCCATGATCTCGGAAATTTGAAACGCAAGACAATATTATGAGCGATTGAAAGAGAGGGAAGAAGAAGACTAGCCGGCTATAGAAGAGCAAAGGCTGCAGGTGAGTGCAAAGGGGAAGGGTGGTGAGGGTCCTTATATAGAAGAGCTAGGCTAGAATAGTCGAATTAAATATATATGCAAAAACAATATCAACAATTCTATCTACAAATGCTATGTACGGAGGCACCAACTTTTTTTTTTGTTGGTGTAGTAAACTCTATTGTCTTTTGCAAGATTAACTCACTATTAATAATATCCATAAGTTGCTCAAGTAGTCAATCAATTTAACTTGGTAATTTTACTCGATTACATTATCCTCATACTTTGTTTCAACTTACCAGTAGCTTCAGATCCTTTTAATCACGCCCCAAGCACATGCAAAACAATGTGTTTCTGAGTGTGTAAAAGTACATAAATGTGTAAAACAACTTTTTCTAACCATTTCAATTCATCAAGCTGACATCAGACGGATTGACAATATATGTGGAATAATTAATCTTATGATGCATATATTTTCTTGCTATCATGCCACTTGTCAGATTTGTACTGCTGGTAATCCCGAATGCTTGTAAATATATACATATGTATGTATACGAAATAATTGACAGTTTTTTTTACTGCAAGGGGATGCGCTATTATAACAGCATTCATCCTTTATAAGTTATCGGCTCTGTTCCATATGTAATACTGACCCCACACTCATGATACTAGATGCTATATTGATAGATTTACCATAGGTTGCCGAAGTAGATCCTAATTCCGGGACATGATAAATTAGCTTTGCATACTATACATATAATAAGATGCGTGATCTCGTAAAATGATCAGTTTATCCTATAGGCTCACAAGATAAATGAAGGCATTCCCATTCATGCTGGGTTGGAGTTAGCAAAGTCAGTTGTGCTTTTTAGTAAAATCATATGCATGCAGCATGGCTGTGAAATGGCAAGTTCATTATTGGTCTTCTGCTACAAGTTTTACCATACATGCATGGTTGGAATTAAGTTATGTGGCTCTCATTTGAGCATAACCTTTGTGTGAATAATATATCTCTCCGTGTACTGTTACCGACTGAGCACGATCAGGATCATTGTATCGCAGAAAATTGATACAAAATTGTGTTCATTAATTTGAGCATGTGTTGCATATGTGTCATATATATAATATATAACACCGTCCAAATATTATCTAGCTGCGCTTAGAGCCTTTCAAAAGAAGGCGAATAACGTTGCATAATTGACATTCCTATAGTGTACCAACGTGGACAAGCAGATGACCAATCCTTGTGCTCTGTCATGTACACACCACTTGTTTAATTCCCCGAAAAAGATGACATACACAGAAATTAAGAATAAAAATAGCATACTACACCCCCCCTAGGATCATATCCCTCGTCTTCATCATTGATCCTTGAAATCCGTCAGAATCTTTCATTTATACCGGAACCGGTTTCACTGCTAAGCACTGTGCTTAGCGTCCCCTCCCTCTCCCCCTTTTATATATATATATATTATATATTTTATATATATTATTAATAATTTAATATAATTATAATAATTAATATATTTAAAATATATTTATATAATATATTTATATATTTAATATTTTTAATTTATTCTATTTTATTTATTTTTTATGATTATTGAATTTTTAAATATTTTTATAATAATTAAAAAATTTTAGCATCTCTATTCTGCAAGCAGATATTAAAAAAATATTTGAGATACAATTATATAGTGATTAATCATACAACAATAACATTTTCAAAT
>JANTPZ010029763.1:0-13181 GCA_025593235.1 Vachellia pachyceras
GAGAAAGAAGCAGAGTAACCAGTACGTAGTCAATGTCATTTCTCAGTTATCCCTGCTAAGATATGAGCACTTCAGAGCATTTCTTGGAAATCTTGAATCTGATTTATGCTTTTTCAAGGTGTTCTTGATTTCTTTCAGAAGGATTCGCTAAATGATTGCAAGACAACTGCAATTTAAACCAAAGACGAAACACAATGGTTGGAACACCAGCAACGCCGTTATCTAAGATACAAAAGAAAGTGTTGTATTTCTTCAACTTTCTCTCCCACCAGATCCATTGATCAACAACCGCCGTCTGTCTTACGGCCAAAGGAAGAACATGCAGAAGGTCTCTGTGTTCCTTACATCTTCTTGGCCGCGGCAGCTGCGGAAGGTCTCTATTTTTTTCTGAACAACCGCGTGTGTGGATGATCAGCCCGGTACAGGTCTCCTTCTTGGGCCAATCTTGTACTCCTAACTGTCTCCACGAAGGGTCTTGATTTTCTGGGCTGGATTCTTGACTCTCAGGCCTTGGTTTCTTGGTTCTCAAACCCATGGCTTCAGGCTTCAACGGTGGCAGCTATAAGGATATGGCAGCGGAACTTCGTCATTTTTCACCCAAAACAACCTGCTATTGATATCATGTTGACAAATAAAAAAGAATAAATTCAGAAATTGAATATATCATTACAAACCCATGTGGGTACAACAATTATCTTCCCTCTTTGAGGGAGATGAACTAACCCCATTTTTTGGGACTCTTGAAGTAGGAGATCTAAGTTATCCTCCTCTTCTCTTTGCATTGGTGGGGAATCTTCATCCTCTCACCCTTTGATGATGATTATTCAATCACACTCAAATCATTATATTATGACCCTTTATATAGATTTTTGGATCATTAACTAACTAAGTGATTAACACAATAACTTTAACTAATTTATACTTCCACACACCCTATATGGAGCATAGAGCGCGGGGCAGCACTAGTGTTGGAAAGCCCATCACCTTCCTTTGATTCCCAGTACTCGTCTTGGGCTCCGCAGCCTCACTCGCACCTTCCAAGTTCCACACCCTATCCCTTTTTCGGTAACATGCCCAACCCTATTCCCTTGCTATTTCGGTCAAAAGTAGAGTCTGCCAAACATCCGCATGCCCCTTGATTTTGACTCTCAATGCTTCTTTTCCAGATTTGACAGGCGTGATTAATATGATGCTGGAAACATGAATTCCCCTTGCATATATGAATTTGGATGATTGTATTAGCTGAGTTCCGAGAGTTCTATGTCTATTGGGTACTCTTAATTGCTATTTATTTGGACTGAATCGGAGGTTAATCCATTCGTTATGGCATTGGTGATATAAGGCATAGATTCGTTTAGGGTTGTTTCAAGCCGAATGTAACGAAGGGCGTCGCTCTAATAACATGGTCAAACTTCAGTTTTAGGTCTTGATGAGGATGAGGTCTTGGTTATGCAGGAGGAGCATGATCATCAGGGCAAAGAAGAGTGACCCAGAAGCAGCTTTAGAGTGGAGTGATTACAAGTCAATGGCATTTACTCAATGCATGTGTGTGTGTAGCAGTTTATACTTCAATGCGAGCATCATCAGTGCAGATGAATAGCACGAAGCGTGAAATGGTTTCGGTGAACAAAAGAACGTGATGAGTTTGAACCTGGTATTCTGTTTGTGCCTACTGATGAACAGGTTATTCACGAGACCGTGAGGGTGGGAAATATAATTAGTGGCATATTCAGGAGGGCAATGACGGACATAAACATAAGAGAGGGGTGACGACCGAAATGAGAACATCTTTATTCTCTTTGGCGTGATCATTCTTAATAAGGGGAGACTCAAATGAATGGACAGGGTATTCAATTCCAAAAGGATGGAAACTATTCGCATCATTCCGCGCGGTGCAACTAAACGAAAAGCATTTCAAAGACACGCGCTCCTTCAATCCATGGAGGTGGCAGGTTTTATATCTCATCTATGTGCTACAACTCTTGAGATGCCCTGTTATGAAAATGGTGTGCTAATTTGGATGAAAATGGTGAAACAGAGCAACTCAGAAGCAAGGGGAGGAAGCCCACCAGGGAATGTATACACGCCGTTCGGAGGAGGGCCCAGGATGTGCCCTGGCTTCGAGTTCGCTCGAGTTGTCGTCTCTGTCTTCCTTCACCGCTTCGTTACCCAGTTCAGGTATTTATGCCAATGTGACCCGCAAACCATAAATCCATCAAAAAAATGAAATTTTACCCCAAGTGTATTGAATTTGACGCAGCTGAGTTGCGGCCGAGGAGGATAAGCTGGTGTTTTTCCCAACCACTGGGAAACAGAAGGGGTATCCAATCATGGTGAAGCGTAGAGATGAGGCCGCTGTATGAGCATGAGAATGTAGATGGGCTATTATTCCTCAATCCTCATCACCACCGTCTTTGTCATTTATATTAACGTTGCCATTGCCAGTATATTATATTGCTACTTCCCTAGTTTTCATTCTGGTATGGCGTTCGTGAATTCTCCGACCTCGGCTCCTCTTCCTCTCCCCCAACACACCAGATAAAGTGGCCTTTACCCAGATCTTTTTCTCTTTTTTTTGGGTGCAATTTCATCGCTGATCTTTTAAATTTGGAGCAATTTTGCCCATCACGGTCTTTTAGGAACGTCAGCCATTTTTTTTGTGCCAAAAACTGCCACATAGGCATTTAGAATAGATGACGATGCATATTAGAAGTAAAATTTCTAAGGAAATTAAAATTTCCAAGTAGACAAATTAGGTTTTTCAGTGCAAAAATGTAAGAGTGGAAGCGATCGAAGTTTAGCGTCAAATTGTGAGTGCAACTTGCAATCTGCGATCTGCAATCGTCCATCAACCTTCTTGCCAGCTTCACCCCAACCCAATTTGCTTGGAGCAGGAGCCTCTTCGCCAATTTTCTTCCTATCATCTTCATCACCCTCATCAGATGTTAGATCTGTAATGGAAGTTTACATGACAAATGTAATTGGTTTCAAATCTACCAGTTGTTCAACAATTTTAAATTTCTGGTTGTCTTCTATCTCATATCACAAGTATGCAGATAATATTATATTCCCCCTCGTGACCTTTTGGGGTTTATTGCCATGGAATTTTCATTGGAAAAAGACCCAAACTATGCAGAAGGCATGTGTGTTTGGGAATCCGTTAGGAGAAATGAGTTTACAGATTCTGAAAAGAATTTATAGATTTCAATAGAGGAGTGCAACGGGTGGGTAGGGCTGCCTCGTGGGGTAACCCGTGCCCCGTCCGTAAGGGGCTCCACGGGTATGGGGCACCCCGTACCCGAGGTGCAACCTGTTTAAACCCGTAGTCACGGGTACGGGTCTAAACGAGCGGGTAGGTGCGGGTACCGGGTTACCTGTACCCAAACCACCCCCTTCCCAGTTTCAGGCTTGTAGCATCACAACCAGCAAGCAGCAATGATTCATGGAGAGAATAGAGACAAAAACAACAAAGAGAGAAAAATTGATGCAACACAACCAGCAAGTAGCAATGGTTCAAGGAGAGAAAAAAACAAAAAGAAGACGCCATCACATAAGGGGTCATCACCATCATTGGTTGGTCGCTAGTCGTTATTGCCTAGGATATGGTCATCGCCATCGTTGGTCGCTGCCTCGCTGAAGTCGCCATCGCATAAGGGGTCATCATCGGTCGTAAAGTGTTAAGCTTTCCCGTGATGGGGTGTGAAGATTGAAGCCTCGAACAACCGATGGGCGATGGAGGAAGGGGACAAATTGGGGCTATGGGTATTGGAAGAATTACAAATCTTAACTTTTTTTTTTCAAATCTGAAGCTCCAAGCCTCCAACGGCCATCGAAGACGTCGTTGCTTCTTTGCGATTGCCGGAGATGTGTGAGGAGATGAGACGCTGCTGCCATCGCGGGAGCTAGGGTGCCATCGTGAGTTGCAACGTCGAAGCCGGGGTGCCGTTGTCTATGGATTGTGCTCGCTGGGTAGCCGCGGTGGCAACAGATTGTGATCATGGTGGACTGTGCTCACTGGGTAGGCTCAGGGCTCAGGCTGTGCTCACAGGGGTGAAGCCGTGAACGTGATGATTGATGAAGGGTCTGTCACTCTGTCATTTTGGGTAAACTCTGATTGTGTGCTCCGTTTTCATACGTTTTGGGCTGAATTTTTTTTAAAAAAATTTAAGTAGCGTGACCAAGTGTGAATTGGATCAAGTGTGGATTGGATTTAGATTCTTAAACTCTTTGGGATTGGGGCTACAGACAGTGGGTGAGATGAAAAATTTTAAAAAAAAACAATGTTAAACGGGACATAACGGGCGGGTACGGGCTCCCCGTGGGTAAACACGTGTCCCGCCCTGTTTATGGCTCACCCCGCCCGTTTTGGACTCGCCCGTAACGGGTCCAAAACGGGAGGATTTAAACGGGTTCAGAAGATGCAGGTTATAGGCGCGGCGGGCTTTTTTGCTCATCACCCCTAAATTTCAATATGTTTTTTACAAATTTCGAGATTTTTTTACAGATTTTAAAATACTTTTTGTCTTGATTTACATGTACCGTTGAGGGAAAGATTTCCCAACCATGCATGCTATGGCAATCCTTTACGACCTCTCTGCCCTTAGGTTTTTTTTTTTTTACTGCAAAACCTAATTTGTCCATGTTGAAATTCAAATTCCATAAAAAAAATTTAATTCTAATATGACATGTCATCTATTATGAATGCCTATGTGGAATTTTTTGACTAAAAAAGAGCCCATGTACTAACAGACACTCATTAAAAGTTTGTCATAGGTGAGATTGCTCCAAATTTAAAAGATCAGATATGCAATTGTACTTTAAAAAAATTAAGGTGGTGAATGAATCTAATAAATAAGATCGGGGTTTTGAACATTAATTTACCTATTTTATAAATAAACTATATGGTCCTTATCTTTCCTGACGTAAATGTAAACATATGATAAAAATGTATAAGGCAGGAACTAAAAATGCAGAATAGCGTTGGAAAAAAATTAATTTCATTCATGGACCATGAGTTTTTTAAGGTTCTTTATTATCATAGTGATGTTTTCAAAGGGTTTTGTCTTTTTTTATAACCCGAATTTACAAATGCCTCAAGAGACATGTTCAGTGTGATTTTAAAATGTCACATTTTCAATTAACTTTAAAGAATGAACTTGTGATTAAGGGTGATACCACGTCCTTCTCTCACACCCATTTTTAATAAATGAATATGAGAGGGAGCCACTAGACTGTCTGTAAGAGAAAAACTTCCTTTCATGTTCAGTTTTTGTATGGGCAGATGTGAGGGGTCCCTCTCTCATGTGGCGATGATGGTCTCATGATATGGTAAGCGGTAACTGATCATTTCTCAATTAACCTTCAGCAGGCCCCGTGCAAATAGCATAATGCCTTCACTCTCTTCTCTATGTACAAAACATACAATATACGAATTCTTTTAATTTTCAACAACAATAAGCTAAATGGAAGTTAGATATGATATGGCCATGAAGCGTAGACCCATGATATGCTCCCTGCTGTTAGCCTTCGCCGGTTCAAGGTCAAGGTTTCTGCCATCCTTCGGATGATCGAAGCTGAGGCAGCAGGACAAAATGTACGTGTCGCATTTAGGTTTCATCAATTTGTAAAGCCACTGTCTCCATCTTTAACCAAGGGTGAAAAAAGTACGTAGAAGCTGGTCTTGGAATGAATGTCACCTGAAAATACCTTGAGGTCCTGGACGACGGCTAAAGTGTGAATTGAAAACTCCTATGTATGTTAAATGTCTGTATTTCATGTGTCTGTTAGCTGCTAGCTGCTTCATTGGACTCGTTCCTCCCGCAGAATCTTGGGATACCTGGGATGCCCGTTCTTGCAGGCTGCAATCTGCACCCAAACACACACACCGCATGATCATCTTTTTTATAATCCCCGGCTGATCTTGATCGATCGCTTAAACTAAATGTGATGACGAAAAACTAATATATGACGACGTACGCGAAGTCTAGTGTTTTGAATAGGCTGTATTGTACGTAAAACACTCGATGTTTTATACTCACAAGCCTAAGCATATGATGCAACCAGGGCATTAATGAGAAGGCATGCAAGGGAATTTTCTTAGATTGCTAGGGACGGCGCGGATAAAAATAGATTTTAATGTCAAAAGAGGTGAACCTAGCAGCACATGGCACGTCGTGACTCATCATGCATGCCCACATTTGACCGTTTGCAAGAATCATTAATTCACCCAACATCCAATTAATGCAGATTCAATTCTACGCCCATCTCATCTCAATATACGTACGTGTGTAAGAGAAATAGATTCTCAAGTCTCAACCACTAATGCTTTTCAAAGATAAAACGTAACCTTAAAATAAACTTAAAATCTGAGGGGTCGAAATTAACGTAACAAAGACAAACACGTTTCAATTGAGTCCACCTGACCGGCGTGGGTGTCTTGAAAAGTCAGCATATATATTGATTACAGATTATGTAGAAAGGAAGGGGCCAAGTGGGCGTTGAAGCATTCAAGCTATAGCCCAAAGCCCCCAACCCCAACATTGACCTCCTGCAATAATTGGGACCCAATTTGGCCGTCATTCATGCACCCGACCGAGTCTCCTAGCCTTTATCCCCGTTCCCACCCCGCAAGCTCAACTAAAGGAAATTAACGTAACTGAACCACTCCTTGGAATTCTCAGTTAATCACCGAACTCATCATTTTAATTTAATTATTCTACTCCCCACTTTATCAAATTCGATCGATAAGCACAATGCAACTTTTTTTGGTTCCGAAATGGGATGCAGACACACTTACTGCTTCCATGTCAATTCTGTAGACCAAAAGCTTCCGTCTCTCTCTGCAACTTGTTCGATAGGCAGCCACGATGTGCCCCACCGCCAGCGCATAGGAACACACGAACAGAGCTACTTCCAATGCCCTCCCATTTCCTCCACCGGACAAACCAAACACATAGACAGCTTTCCACGATACAAATATCACTGACAAAACCGAGCACGCCGTCGTCACCCCCAGATATGGTCCTCGCGAGAGTCTCGGCCCATCGCACGAGCTATACACACCTGCGGCAGCAAGCAGAATCTTACTTTCCATTCAAAATGGTGTGCATGTGTGAAATAAACTCACTCGGAAACAATTAAAAGGAAAAAAAGGAAAACCTTTGTGAATAAATACTTACAGAAGATGAGGAAAGACCTGATAATGGAGACGAGGGGGATGTCGAGGAGAGAGTATCGGAAGTCGTAGTGTTGGAAATGGGAGGAGAGAGTTTGGAGGGAGAGAGGGGGAGGGGAAATGGCAGAGAGGAGGGCAGAAAGGAGTAGAGCGTCGGCGATGACCAGAAGGAGGGGAGCTGAGAAAAGGAGGAGAGAGAGGAGCATGGTGATCAGGAAGAAGAGAGTCTTGAGAGCCCTCAATACGCGTCTGGATCTGTCTTCCTTGGAGAATCCCATTCTGCGAAACCGGGGCCTTCTAAGCAGATGGCTCAATGGTATATAGAGAAGGAAGGAGAGGACTAAGACGACATGAAAAATGAGAGAAAACAAGGTTTAAAGAGAATAGGAAGGTGCAGGCGATTTTGACCGGACTTGTCCCGCAGCTTGAGTGATGACAAATGGAGTATGCAAACTTTTCAAGGACACCTTCTAATATCAGCCTCCTGAAAAGGCTTGATGCCTTATCAAAAATTGTAAAGGTTCAGGTCTGAACATTAAAAACCCTACTTTCAGGTTTAGATTTAATATATTTATTATAAATTTTAGTCTATTTAATCAAAACCTATCTAACATGTTTCGATGCCTAATTGTCTTACCATTTCCCCCTTGATAGTTGAACGGGGCTTCTTGGTTTTCCACTTTTTATTTAGTATTTTTTAATTCCCGGAGATGGCTATTCGCTCCTCTGTGAAACCCCCACGTTGACGTGTGTCCCACCTACTACTCTGTATACAACAGCTTTTTCACACAAGCTAGGGTTTTCAACTTACGTAGCGCATTATGTGGGGGGGGGGGGTTGTCTGTGTTCAGGATTTAAATTCTTGCAACAATGTAGGAAAAAAGAAAGAAAGAAAAGCACCATCTCATAACGTGTTTTCAAACAGGGTGAATGCATACATACTTCCATAGTATTAGTTGGTCCCGGCTTTGAAGTACCCATTTGGTGTGGAGATCTAAATTGAAGCAAGCATTATATTAAAAAAAAACAGAGAGAGTAGCAATCGTGATGCAGGAACGGTGGAGTTGAGTGATTGTTAACATGTGATAATATGCAGCAGTTTGGCGGTGTAAGTGTTTAACTGTTTTTATTCGTAACTGCGAGACAGATGACTCCCTAAACATTGTTGCACCGTCATCAATCTATTTAGGCGCCTTTTCACATTGTTGCACCGTCATCAATCCTTAAAAATTATATTAGGCCAAGCGGAGAAAGACCTAATGATGGTATGGAACTGTTATCAGGCGTTCATCAACGATAGGTTCTTAAAGCAGGATTGCTATTCAAACAAAAGGATCTAATATTTATAGGCCTAATATTATCAATCCAAGAGCGAATGACAGGAGAGGTGAGCATAATTAATCGGGTGAGCTGGAGGGGAAACACTAAAATAAACAGTGAACATAATGGAGTTGTCTCGGCCTTTGCCAATCATCTTTAACACTTGCAGACGGCTTGACGCTAGCTGCAACAGTGAGGTCGCTTGGATTCCCAAGTTGAGAGCAAGACGCAACGCTTAAAAAGGCCAAACTTGGGTTAATTTCGTTCGCGACTTCCGCATGAATGGATGAAGAAAATTGCACCGATGACTCTAAAATCTGTAGATATATATACGAGCCTTTTTTTTTGGTGGGGGGGGGTTAGTGTGTAGAAATCACTAGGGCGGAGTGACTACATATGGATATTATATGAAGGTCATGATGACAACCAAAACAGTAAAGCGTAAGAGATAAGAATTAAGCTGGCTCAACGTATGTGTGGATTGAGGGTCAACTTTAGTTGAATGCACTTCATCGCTGCTCTCAAAACTTTTCGGACCACTTTCTAAACGCCTTTGAAGATTATAGGCCGCGTTTAATTTTCTCTTGTTCACCATTTTTTAAAGCATCATACTGCACAGAGGGCTGTTTAATTGAAGACGCAGTCAAACGCGCGCGCTAAATACCCGCCAAATCCCAGAATACGACTCCTCATATTTAAATTCGGTTTACAGAGGTCTCATCAATTCTCATCCTCACCCGCAACAAAGCAGAGCATTGAAGACTGCTTAAGATTGAACTTACGGCCCAATTTCCTAAAAACAGATAATATTATTGATTTCAGGGGATTGTGTTTGTCTGGTGAAAAATCAGTCGCGATTGTGGCTGACAGCATATTCATGGATGATAAGATAAAGATTAGTTTGATTCGTATGGTTCGCCAAAACAAAATATCGTGTTCAGTGTTCGGGGGCGAGGAAAATGGACTGACCTGAAGAAACCCAAAAATGAACTCTTGAGTGGGCAGAGCACACAAGCATAATTACTCTAATAATTCTGTACTATTCATCAAAAAGCGCAGTTACAGCACAGGAATAACTTGTATAACAACATTGTGCTACTGGTTTTACTCTAATCTATAGCCCCATTTATGTGTAATTACAAATTAGATTATTTCCTAAGAAACCTCGTCCTGATCATTGTCATTGGTTACCACTTACGCGGCGGGTTGAGAATAGCTGGAAGTCTTTGAAGCATTCCTCGGTTTTGAAAGGCTTTCAAGTGTTTTTTTTTTAAATTACCCAGGTTCCAAACAACAGAATTAACCACAAAATATCTTAAAGATTTACAAAATTAACATAAGTTTTCAGGAGTAATTGCTGAAGTTGTTAATGAAGGCTAATAAGATTGTTAACGATAACCTCAGCAACTACTTCTGGAATCTTATGATAATTTTGTAAATACTTAAAACCATTTTGTAATTAATTTTGTTGTTCCGGATTTCTGCTTAATTTTCCCTTTTCTTAATGATCCCTCAAATAAGGATAGTTAAGCCACTCCCCCGAAGAAAAACGGACGGAAAGGGAATCGTGTAAATTCATTTTGATTCTCCCGCCAATTTTTTCAATTATCCGGTGCTGTTTTCTCTCTTTCCTAATTTGTCATTCTCACATCTCTCCAGATCGCACCGCAGCAGCATCCTTCACCTTCCATCTTCTTCTTCGCCATAATCTTCTTCTAATCCTATTGGAATCGACGTCAGCTCTGAACGAAACATCAGGGCCTCATCGTCTTGACTGAGCCGCCGCCTCGTGTGTCCTCGTTCAAGGCTTTGCAGCTCAATAGAAAGGTGCGTCGTTGCTTGTTGTTTATATAGACTTCCAATTAGATGATAGGTTGCAAGCCGTGGCTTCGAATTGGACCTTTGAATTCGTTGTAGCTTATGGAGGAATATATTATAGAATTGAATCAAGGTTTCAAGGGTCGAATCTTAAATGGTTGATATGTTGCAAGCTGTGGTTACTTTTGTCCCGGAGTTTTTTCAGTTTGGTGAAATTTGCAGATAATTATTTTGGGAGGATCTGATCTTCCATTCATTTTAAATTCTGCAATACGATCCTTCCAAGTTTGGGATTTAATTGTCCATCAGCATTTAATTTCTGTCCAGGACCAATTCCTTGTCATTTCTTGAGCACGGGAAAGATGATGTAATGAACATCAGAAGTCTCACCAAGATCTGCAGTCACAAAGTCTTTATACAGTGTAGTTTAGTGTAATACAGCTTACAACATATTGAAATAAAATTGCGGAAAGAAAACGTTCAATTCTCTGCTTTAGGATTTTCGGTGTCACCACGATGATAGCATCCCCGCAAATCAGGGTCAAATAAATAGTTTGCTTTATTATTTATTCTTATTTTTTTACACCACTCTCATTCTTTTCTTTAAATGTCTTGACTTTCAAACATAAATATAAAGCATTTGAATACAAAAAAAAAACGGAAAGAAAGAAATCTAAAGCATTTAAATCTGAAGAATTATCATATCGGAAAAAACGTTTCTCATTGGCATGGTGGAAGCAATGCAAATATACAATAGCTTGAGACGGTCAATTTTGATAGATTCAGTGAGCTCCTATTATAAAGTTAGGTGTTTTAAGGTTCGTGCATGTTTCAAAGTACTATACCGAAACTCTACTTTGTTTTGATATTGTATATGAATAAACAGATTGCATAATGATGCATCACAATAATTTAAATTTCTCTTAATGCTAGCAAACAAAACAAATCAAGTCCTTTGCTGTCAAGGTGATTTTGCTGATTGCTTTTAGTTGCATTATGTGTTCAATGAGGTAGAAGGCTTGAATGCAATGATACATTCAAAGCCTAAAGTTTTTTATGTGCAGTTCTCGACTAAACTGTCTTTGAAGAGTCAATATAAAGTATAAGAGCAGCATTTTGGAGGTCATGATGGCAAAATACTGTGACATTGATGACATCATCACAGAGGAGGAGGTTTGACATCAAAATTCTCCAAGAAATTGCTTTTTATTGCTGCTTGTCAAATTGAATATGGGGTAGTAGTTGGATATATCTAAGACATTGTAAATAAGTGGATGAATTCAGTAGTTAGCCTAATCTTTTAACAAGATTAGTCAGAGTAATAAGCATCGGGATAAAATGCAATTTTTCTTTATATGTCATCGAAACAACATGATACTTTGTTTTCCTCTCTTACTCTGATGTTTCTATTGGTGCTCGTGAGTTACGTAGTTGTCAATCTTTTTAGCTTCCCTTCTCAGTTTCTTATTCTAATACCATAACTTGCTATAATCTCACTACAGATTGCATCGGTTTTATTCCAAAACGAAGCATCAGGAGTGGGAATAGATCCCAGTTATGAAACTGACTATGTAAGAACTGCTGATTCGTGACTAAATGAAAATAAAATGAATCTTCCTCGGGGGATTTCCAATGGTTTGACCAAACACTTGCACATTTGACTTTCAGATTGAAACGGGTTCCAAAGTGGAGGTGCCTTTCTGGCTTGCTCATGAGCTGCAACTGAGACAAATAGTATCTATCAACGTTCCCTCTTGTTTTGATCAAAAGTGACTACCAAATCATAGCTCTGCTTGCCATTGATAGGCTTCCCTTTTTGTGATAATACATAATCATTATTCCATTGACAAGAAGAAGAAATGTCAATTTAGCTTTCTTTGTCTATTCTGGCACACGTTAAATTGTTAGGCAGATGGCATGTTAGTCATTGACTATAACACCTCAACTTAATGAACTCAGTGATGAACTTCCGTCGTTTTTATATAAGTCATCAAAATTGTTAACAGAATATTTTAGCAAATCGTCATCTTCACTTGGGTCCAAATGTACTGGAGGAATGCTAAAGTTGACATTGGGTTGGTTTAATTCTAGGTTATAAAGTGTTGACTTTGTTTATGCCTGCATATGCTCTTATGGTTGGCGCCTCTTGATCTCAGAACAAGACTCGAGATTCAGGCTGATTGTGGGAGTGTAGATCTGAGGTCTCGATGTCCATTCTTCTATGAATTTGGATGCAAGATAGCACCCGTGTAAGTCTTTCTTACACTATAAATTTTCTCAGTTTCTTGCGGTTGCTGTCTACCTTGATATCTTGCATGGGTCAATGAACTTTTCATTGTATCCTGTCCTTTTTTTGCCATCACATTGTATCCTGTCTCACAGTATATAAAACATGTCACGCAATCGTATTTAACAAAAAGAAAAAAAATCTCATTCTAGTCATCATAACTATAGATTGCATTTCAAGAACCAAATTTCAATTGGAGAGTGACGAAAATGAAATGTCAAAGAACTACTGCTTACCATGTGCATGGGGTGATTTTTTTTTTTGATCCACCCTTGTACGTAACAGAGTAATTTCTCTAGTTAGATTGGGGATTACATGTATTGAAGGTATCCGAATGATTTGTTTGTTATTGATTATGCATATCATGTCTTGTTATTCTGTACTTAAAACAAATTATGAAGTACTTTTATAGAACATAATTATCATGCTATTATTAACGAATTTTGAATCTTATGGTCCTCAATTTGATTTTATTCATGATGAAAAGAACACTGAAACCGATTTACGATTAGACAAGCACTTGTTATAACTATCAAATTTCTCAGTTTAAGCAAGTCTTTTTCATGGCAGGGTTGGTGATCG
>JANTPZ010029764.1:0-11186 GCA_025593235.1 Vachellia pachyceras
ATCAGCAGAAGAAGAGCAAGCGTATGCGAGGAGGATGAGTTGGTTTCTGAAGAAGAAAAGTGAGATTCACAATGACTTGTCTTCAAGTAGCAGGAGAGGGCAAACTGTGAGCTTGGAGGAGGAGGAAGAAGAAGGTATATGTCTGACATGGGAGGATCTGAAGGTGACAGTTTCAGAGGGAAAAGAGAAGTCGAAGCCAATCCTTCATGGCCTCACTGGTTATGCCAAGCCTGGTCAGCTCTTAGCCATTATGGGTCCTTCTGGTTGTGGCAAGTCCACCCTTCTTGATGCCTTAGCAGGTAATTAATTTCATTCATATCCATTCATTCACGGTGTGAGACTGTGAGTCTCTCTCTCTCTCTCTAACTCTCTCTCTCCCCATACATATATACATACATATGCTTCTTTTTTGTCTCACTATGTAGTTTATTTTCCCTCTCGCTGCTGCCCCAGGGGACTGAAAAGATACATGAACTCATATCACATGTCCTTTATGGAATAGTTTCACCTATAAGGGCAAAGGGTAGGTAGATCCTTTCCCAAATGAGTATTTAAATTAACTTATTTTAAATGATTTTACAAAATTATAGATAAGTATGTGATAGGAGTTTTATCTAAATTTACATGATTTTTTTAATTTTCCAAACAGACACTTATTAGTGGGTGTTTTAAGAGATTTTGTGTTGTGCGAGTTTAAAAGGAGTGTGCGGAACAAGTTTTGTTACACTAAAGTGTAAAACTAATTTTTGAGGTATTCTATGACACCCTCTCTAAGTTTTGTTCTCTTAATTTCTAAGGGCTAACATAAATCGGTTAAACTCTAATTTAATGTTAGATTCTAGTATTACAAGTGATGATGAGAGATAATTTGGATCTCTCTAAATGTAAAGAAGTCTTCCCTTTTCTTATTAGAGTAAAATACACTAATTACCTAGCTATTTAATTAATTTAAACTATAAAAATATTTATTTTATTTTAAAAACTTACATATATTTTAACTCGAATCATCACATGTACTATCAATCTCTCCCAACGTATTGGGAGCAAATTAAAGAGTAAACCACTTTGAATTAAATTTGTTAAAAACACAAGCTAAGGTCTAAGAATTGTGATGAGCTCTCGCTGCTCACATTACAATTAGTTAACTTAAATTGATAGACTCTAGATATTTTTTATATGTAGAGTTTGAATATAATATAAGCACTTTATTTAAAATTTTAAAATAAGAAATAATAATTTTTAAGCAGTCCAAATTTTAACTTGACAATTCAAATGTACATCTTTGAAAGGTAGGCATCTAAATTAAACGCCTAGCTCTTCTCTATTAGTTTAATAATCAAATCTCTTTCATGTTTTGCATTCTAATTATGAGCTAATGATAGCCAATTTGGACGATCCTCTCATACTTCAAATCAAAGAAGTAACTTTATTCATTCTTTTGTGAGTAATTTAAACCTAATCATCAAGTTGAATTGGTTCAAAAAAAAGGTTATATATCATCTATTTATTCAAGTGTGAAATTAGATAAAACATGTTTTCAATTACTAAACGATTGTGGTGAACAGTTAATTCATCATAGTAAATAGCTAAAGAAATGTTCAAATAACTTAAGGTTTGTTTATGTGAGCATTGGAGAGCGTTGGAAAATTATGTTTTCATAAATTGAGATAAAACTTATATCATATACTCATTTCATCAACTATAAATCATGTTGAAAAAGTAGTTTCTACCGCTAATCAAAATGAGCACTTAAAACAAATGATACGTCCAAAGTTAGTTTTATGGATCAATTAGGGAGTTCTAAGTAATAGTTAAGAGAAATTTTATCTCGATTTATCTATAAGCACCTTTTTAAGTAGTTTTGAGGTTTCCCAAATAAGCATGGAGCAAAAGGTTTTGGCCACCCCACTTTTTCAGTTATTGGCCTTGGAATTTTATGTTATTTTACAAATTCCTTCTAACTTTAAAAAAATTCTCTCTCCTATTATTTGTATGAGATTGTAATTAATTTATCAATACTAAATAATTTAGTTAAAATTAGTTGGAATACCAAAAAAGTTATCAAGGAGTCATTTTGAGAGGGTTAAGTGGTAAAAATAATTCGGAAGCTTTTGCGGATGGGCACTGGTCACATGAAAGTCATCAAGGAGTCATTTTGAACCCGAAAGTTTTAAAATGGGGCATTTTCGCCCTTGCCGTAAAAATGTTAACTTTGACCGTTATACTTTTAATAGAAAAATTAGTCAATTTTAACGGTCAACGTTAACATTTTTAACAGCATGGACGAAAATACCTCATTTTAAAACTTCTCGATAACTTTCGTATGGCCGATGCTTATTCACAAAAAATTCCTGATTATTTTTGCCTCATTACCTTTTCATAATTAATTTGTGCAAGTATCATGACCCTCGATTAGAACAAATTATAACTCATTGATTCATGTATTAGTGCTTAATAATATACATCAGTATAAAATCGAAATTAAAATTCATAAATAGCAAGCTGACATGTGAAAAGACCATTTCTATACCATAATAATTGAATCAAAATAATTAAATAATAACCGAGTTATGCGGAAGCGATTTCTTTTAATAAATCACCCCAGATTTTTTTTGCCATACGATCCGTTTTCCCAAATTGTCACATATAAGTCCAAGTTGCTTACACAAAATAATGAACCGACATCACAGGGCCCACAAGTTCTTGCCGACCTTCCCAAAATACAATGCATAATAATGGGCCCTATATGGCAATATAAAATTCAATACATTACCAAAAAGAGCCTACAAGGCTTAATGATTATGCCTCTGGCTGCTTCTCTCGGCCTCTATCAGAATTAGAGGTATCACCTGAAAAACAATTTTATAAAGACGGGATGAGACATGATGTCTCAGCAATCGAAATAAATTTCTAACATATGCAGGATAGGAATGCAAGTCAGAGAAGCAGGTTTATTAGTATAATAATAATTCAATAACATAATATCTATAAAAAAATAATTAGCCCCCAATCCACCTGCTCCGCCTTATAACTTCTGAACATCACAGCCTATCAGTGCTAGTATACATGGCCAACGGCTAGCTAGTCACCTCAAGAACCTATAGTCAGCCTATAGGTGTCCACCCACACGAACTTAGCTTAAATCCGGGCCAAGGATCAGCAAAAGTTGAGGGGCACCATATTTCACCACTTTTCGTTCATCCCGAAAATAACCCCACAATATAACACATAATAATATAAATGCACATCCATCGTCCATACAGTTCCAATGCCATAACCATATCATTCATCACATATGTCACAACATTTCATGTATAACAAAACAATTATACAGTTCAAAAATACGCTGCTTCACTGAATAAATGTCATATATAAAAATATGTACAATTCAATTAAAATTCTCCATAAAGAAAGTAAGGGTTAGAAAACACCTTACAGTCCACAACAAGCATATAAAAGAAATTAATCCCGGTTACCTCAATTTCAAGCTAAATCCCACTAGCCTTGAGAACAAAGCAGCCAAATATAGCCCAATCACCAATTAATCTACACCGTAATGTAAATACGAATTTAATTCAATAATTAAATAAATAATTACCAAACATTTTAACTCACACTCTAACCCCAAATATATTTATAATTAATTTAAATATTTTTTTAACTTCTTTAATTCATATAAACCTCAGGTTAACATTATTATTCCTAATTTAAAGTTTAGGACTTTCACTTAAAAATCGATAAATTATAAATCCCCAATTTTTTTATATTTAAACTGTTTGAAATTTTGATAATGATTTCTATACTCTTAATAAATTATTTAAAATCAATTTTATTGGTAAAAATATCCACTATAAAATTATTTGTAACCCATTTATAGCGAAGATTAATTATAAAACAATATAATGACAAAATCACAAATCTAAATCGATTAAAAATATAAATTACATTTTCACTATACCAAATAATTTGTTTAAACAATTTTCATATCTTAAAATACCCAATAAAATTGATTTAGAAACATTTTATAATAACAATTATTTATAAAATCACAAAATACAAAAATAACACATCTAGACTTATCAAATCTATCTATAAATCATCCGTCATAGTTTTCTCTTTATCTTTATTTATTTAAAATATCATGTATATCCAAAATATATCTCCTTTTAAACACAACTAAATTTCTAAAATACTCAAGATATCAAATAAATATATATGATCTTATAGAACTTAGTTATAAAAAATAGATCTACCATTTTATGGCATTCTGCAAATAAAACTCAAACTGGACAAAAACATAAATCCTAAAATATCCTCTAACAAATATAATATTACTACCAATAGAAAGAGAAAAAAATATTTAGAACAACTCTCATAAAAAGGTTTACTAAAAATAAATCATTTTACTTATCTAAATAATCCCAAAAGTAGATCCATAAGCTGAAAACCCCTCCTGAATTCTTTTCCCTCTCACTCTCCCTTTCCTTTCTCTCTTTTCCCTCTCTCCCTTCTCTCTCACCAGTGCAACTCCCTCCCTGTATATGTGAGTGGTGTGTTGTAATGTGGGGGGTGTTGTAGTGTGTGGGGTATTAATACCCCCACGACGGAAGATCCCATTCAAATTTTTTTTAATTTAATTATTTTTTTTATTTATGGCTGATGGTGATGGGTGGGAGACCCATCACTATCACCATTACCTTCTGCCACACGCATTCTATGCGTAGAATGCGTGTGGCTTTCAACTTATTTTTTTTATTTTTTATTTTAAAACAAAAAGCTGCCCCACCCCATATCCTTCTTGCCGCAGGTTCTGATAACGTGTGGCTGATTTCATTTATTTTTTTTAAATAAAAAAAACAGGCTGTCACAACATGCAAGTGAACAAATAGTTTTTTTTTAATATATTAACAGTGATACACTTTTACTTGGAGCCAGCCACAGCCACAGCCACAACATCACAATGAAGCCGAAAATTTCAACTTGGAGATCCTCATCATGTCTTCTTCGGGAAAAGAAAACTATATCCTCATTCGTACAATTTATTCATGACTTATAAATAGCGTGGTTTCGTCTAAATTTATTACTCTTCTGTCCTTAATATAAAAATTGATTAACAAGTTGATCCTAATATTAAATGTAAGGTCTATTAATAATTTTTATCAATTTTTTAAATTATCCATATTGATGCTACTCCAATAATAATTAAGAGCGAGAGAATGTAGCAATTAAGTCAGATGGTTATGGTGTTTTAAAAAAACATGACATGTTAACTAACTAAACTAGCATCTTTATCTAATCAAATTAGATAAGCAGGACCTCGAGAAGGAGTATCATATATGAAAATACATCTCCTTTCTGATCACATAGAAGCTTGTAACTTATTAATTAGGGGCTTAATACTGCTCATACTTTTAGAGATATTGTAGGCAAAACTAGATTACTTATCTGTAGGGACATGAAGGTGGTAGTTAACCATAATTCAAGAAAAAGTAGTTCGACTATTGATCACTTAGCTAAGCTTTCTCATAGTCTTGAAGGCAACATCTGTATCTTTGATCAACTTCCATCTCTTTAGGTAAGGAAGCTAGCCTTATGTTCTATTCTCTACCACGTTTTTTCTCTCTAAAAAGAAAACAAGCAGGATAGATTTTGTTTTCAAAATTGTGAGAATTGCTGGCAATAGAATCCAACGGAGGCAGATTATTATATCATAAAATATCATATTGCAGGTAGGTTGCAAACAAAGGCAAAGCAGACAGGAGAGATCCTTATCAATGGCCGCAAACAAGCACTAGCTTATGGAACATCAGTATGATAATAGAGATATACCCTTTTACTTCATTTACAAGCAATAAAAAATTCTTCATGGATGAACTTCTAACAAAAAAAAAAATTAAAGATCCAGCAGCAGCAGCAGCAGTAAGAGTTTGTATTTCAGGCATATCTGACACAAGACGATGCAATATTGACAACCTTAACAGTGGGAGAAGCAGTGCACTACTCAGCTCAGCTGCAACTTCCCTATTCGATGACAAAGTTGGAGAAGAAGGAGAGAGCAGACTTCACAATCAGAGAAATGGGCTTACAAGACGCCATTAACACAAGGATTGGAGATTTTGGTGGGGGTTCTAAAGGAATCAGTGGGGGCCAAAAGAGGAGAGTTAGTATTTGCATTGAGATTCTCACAAGGCCTAGCCTTTTGTTCCTTGATGAGCCAATCAGTGGGCTTGATAGTGCAGCTTCTTATTATGTTATGAGAAGAATTGCAAGCTTGAATCAGAGGGATGGTATTCAGAGGATTATTATTGCAGCAATACATCAGCCTAGCAGTGAGGTTTTTGAGCTTTTTCATAACCTTTGTCTTCTCTCTTCTGGTCAAGGTGTCTACTTTGGCCCTGCTTCTGCTGCAAATGAGGTTGGATTTCTCTTTTCTCCTTTTCCTTTTTTTTGTTTTTATTTGTGGTAAGTTTTCAGTGTTTTTTGGGAAGGATGGATAAGATTTGTAACGAATTTATATGAAAAAGAGTTGAAGTGATATCAATTGAAGAGGGAATGGTATAAAATCTTTTGAGGTAGTTCGGCCACATAAAAAGAAGGCCATTAGACGTGCCGGTGAAAAGGGTATAAAACTATAAATTAAACAGTATGAAATCCTATAAAAAGGACTATATGAAAACCAAAGAAAATACTCAACAAAATTATTGAGGGGACCTTTTGATCAACAATTTATTCAAAGAGTTGTTTGTTAATATGACACATTGGCATTTTGCGATCCATATTGTCAATTCTATCCAGTGGTTTGACAAATTGCCAAAATTAACTAAAAACGCACTTTCATGCAAGCCACGGTAAAAATTCTCTCACATACTTACCTTGGATTGTGTGAAATCACTAAAAAAAAGCTAATCTAAACACTCATAATTGTTGATGTTTCTGCAGTTTTTGGAAGTGTTCATATGTACACATGATTCTGAAGTTGAATCCCAAAATCATTATTTTGTCTAATTTCTATGCCTGTCTGCAGTTTTTTGCATCAAAAGGTTTTCCCTGCCCTACTCTCAAGAACCCCTCTGATCATTTTGTAAAGACCATCAACAATGATTTTGAGAAGTAAATACAATTTGTAATATTCTTCTTTTTTTCCTTTTTACATTTCTTTCGTTTTTTGGCATTACAACTCAGGAGGTACTTGGAAACTCTGTTCTAAAGGCGATGTCCTACAAAGAGAGAAATAGAAGTAGAACGTGAGTGGGGATAAGGGCGTTTTAGTCATTCATAAACTTGCGCATTTTCTTTCCTAGGAGGACCCTGAGCAAGGATTATCATAAGGACTGACCACAGAAGAAGCAGTTCATATTCTTGTGATGTGACATCATACAAGTCATCTGCAATCAGCCATCAAGTTCAAAAAGAAGTATCTAAGATAAGAACAAGGGTAAATGCACTTTCATCTTTACTGTGTGAAACCCAAAACACACACACACACACTCACACACACAGTGCTTGTTTGGGAACACCGTTTCTCAAACGGTGCACGTAAACCGAGACAAAACCATTTCGAAATTCATTAAAACCATCTCGAAATCTATAAAACCATCTTGAAATCCGCAAAATACCTCGAAATCTGTAAACTCATTTCTCTCAACGGACTTCCCAAACACACACAGACGTTACAAAGAGAAACGCGCGCGCGTGTGTGTTGTGATGATCAATCAGCAAAAAATCTCCACTAACCAAGCCTAATGAATGAATGCAGAATTCTAGTGCAATGGAGACAAAAAGGCATGCTTCATTCTTCAAGCAGTGCATCATTCTTACAAGAAGATCATTTGTGAACATGTATCGCGACGTAGGCTACTACTGATTACGCCTATTTATCTATGGTGGATTGGCTATAACTCTAGGAACTATCTTCTACAATGTTGGCTCAAGCGAATCAGTTCAGGTAATATATGTGTTGTGTGTGAGTATATATATCTTGCAACTAGAGACAAATTTAAAACCTACTATTTTGATGGTTTCAGGTAAGAGGTTCACTGCTCATGTTTGTAGCCACATTCCTGAGTTTCATAACCATTTCTGGGTTCCCTTCCCTTGTGGAGGACATGAAGGTACAAACATTTAAATATATATTCCATTAATATTGGCATAATTTATTGTCCCACCATAAAGGAAAAGAAACTGATCTGTTTCAGCTTTCTTTAAGTGCAAGCAACTTCTCTTTTTTCAGTTTTTGGCATGCAAGAAAGCTCTGGTCTCTCAAGTTTGTTAATACTGATATTTTTGTTCATGGGTGTTTCAAAGAGAAAGACTAAATGGGCATTATGGTGTTGCTGCATACACCATTGGACACACGATCGCTTGTATTCCATTCTTGCTATTAATGTCACTGGTACCAGGAGCCATAGTTTATTACCTAACCGGACTTCATCGAGGCTGGCAGCATTTTCTCTACTTCGCTTCCGTTCTGTTCATCTCGATAATGTTGGTTGAGAGCTTCATGATGATTGTTGTGAGCATGCTCCCGAATTTCTTGATGGGGATGATCACCGGCGCTGGAATTCTCGGAGTAATGATGTTAACCGGCGGGATCTATGGCCTACCTGAAGAACTTCCGAAATTCTTGTGGAGATATCCATGTTACTACATTTCCATCCACAGGTACGCGGAACATGGATTGTTCAAGAACGAGTTTGGAGGTCTGACATTTACTATCAGTCAAGAGGGGAGGCCTAGGAACATCAGTGGGGAAAAATACTGAGAAATTCATGGCAGATCGACATCGAAAACTCGAAGTGGATCGATCTTTTGATCCTTGTAGGAATGGCAGTTCTGTACAGAAGTCTGTTCATGGTTATAGTCAAGAGCATTGAGAAGTTGAAGCCTATAGTTGCATCCTTCAACTTCAAGTGAATGGTGACTATTCTGTATTAATATGTTTAGGATATACATATAGGATTATTGTTGCAGATAAATCAAGGAAATTATTAAAGAAGCCAAAGTATGAATGACTTTGAACAAAGCTACAATTAACAACAGAAGCTTGCTCAAGTCTATTAGTAAGGATTTGAAGTTGAACAAGATAATGTTTACTCCTCTTAAAGTTGGTTTTAAAATGCACTTTTCTAATTCCTACTTGTATATTCTTTTTCAACAAGTAGTTTTTCATAAATTTGAGAGTGTGAATGCCTTAATTTAATCTAATTTTTTTCAGTTGTCTCTTTTTATTTGGTATTATGGGTGTGTTTGGTTTGACTTGAAAACCAGCTAAACTAGTTTCTAACATGAAACCAGATATGCTTTATATTTTGGAATGACTCTTTGTTGTTGAATGAGACAAAATCCTTTACAAAGTGGGAGTAAATACATACTTTGTATTGTATATTTCCAAGTTTATAAAAGTCAATTGATGAAATAACAGATCTATTCATTATACTTTTGTATAACTAAAATTTGATTCTTGTATTTAATACAAAATGTAAGTAATGAATAATACAGCTTCCTATAAATAATTTTCTGACAAAATAATGTATATTGCATAATCACTCCTACTCAACATACTTTTTTAACAAAATAAATATATTTTATCTATTTGGAAAATTGCCCATCACACAACACACCCACCTCTATTTGGCTAAATATATTTATATTGATATTGCTATTGCTATTGCTATAATTCTTCTCGTTTATAATTATGCTTCTGTATTTTTCTAGTTTTAATAAATTTATTTTAATATTAACTTAGTAAACATTAAAAGGAAAATTAAATACACAATTTCTCTCACTCCTTTTAAATCACTACTAGAAAAATCAGATTTAGCGACAGAATTAGCAACGGAAAAAATAGATTTAGCGACGGAAAAAGCAGATTTAGCGACGGAAAAAGTCCGTCGCTAAATCCGTCGCTAATAAGAGGGTCGCTAAATTTAGCGACAGAAATAGCGACGGAATTAGCGACGGAAAAGTATTCCGTCGCTAATTTAGCGAGAGAATTAGCGACGGAACTAATTCCGTCGCTAATTTAGGGACGGAACTAATTCCGTCGCTAATTTAGCGACGGAAACATATTCCGTCGCTAAATCCGTCGCTAATTAGCAATGGAAGTTTTCTCTCTCTAATTAGCGACGGAAGTTTTCCCTCTCTAAATCTGTCGCTAAATTTGACAATTTTATCGCTAAATAGGTTATATTCTGTCGCTAAATTTAATAATTCCATCGCTAAATTTGACAATTTTCTCACTAATTAGATTATGCCTTACTTTTCAATTTTTCCATCACTAATTAGAATATTATACCTTATTTATTTGTCGCTAAATACATTATATTCCGTCGCTAAATGGGCAATTATATATATTTAACATATTTATATTTGATAATTTTATCGCTAAATTCATCGTTGATTTTAAATATTAATCAACTACGCATTAACAAAAATATTTTATAAGCAAATCCTATTTAATCACACAATTGACCCAAAAATCAAATTTTAAATAGTAATATCAGGTACATAGTATCTGGAACCATAAGTACACATTCTAAGTTTGTTTCACTTGCCAATTGTACTCAAAATTTAAAAATGAAGGGAACAATTCGCTAAAACAAAAACAGCAGCAACAGTTTTCAAGAAAATGAAATTATGTGTACATCAGTAAGAGCAGAAGCATATGCTTCACCATTAAATTGGCCAGAGACAGTCAAGAACGCTGGTTTACCAAAGAAGTCCTGATAAATTAAAAATGGTTGCTCGTTAGAATCATTGGGCTCCAATGACCACGTTGCAAGCTTATTTTATGAGGGAAACCAAAATAATAGATCTCACTCACTTGAGAACAGTCAATTATTCCATTATTGATTTGCGGAATGGCATCAACAGGAGAATCAACACTTTTTTGAGTTTGGTATCTGTAAAATTTAAGAGAATGGTCAGAGTAAATAGAAACTGAATGAAGAAAATAGATACTATGGCAAAGATTAGCTACGTCAATGGAATAATGTCCAGCACATCTACTGTTACTTTGAAACCAATCCCCTTTATTAGTGAAGTAAATTATCAAATGACTGCTAGATGTAGTGAGTAAATAAAAATAAAAAACATATACCATTAGAATGTGAGGGCACAGATCGCACAATAGAAGAATTAATAAAATAATGCTGATTGTAATAGATCGGTAGACCTATGACTCATTA
>JANTPZ010029765.1:0-11163 GCA_025593235.1 Vachellia pachyceras
AAGCCCCTGCAATAGAGGAGACTAATTCCCACGAAGAGGCGCCCCGGTGGTATCATTTTTGAGGACTTGTGAAGGTGATAAGATGGATGCAATGGACATTGAGCAGTTCATTAGTGATCAAGGTGCACGCTTTCCTGGTTTTTGCTGAGGTTTTGTGAAAACAAGGTTGATCTTTTGTCATAAACAATGGAATATTTCGATTGAGTGGTAGCACAGTTCACTCGTTTCCCTGGGGAAATAATTTTGTTTGTAGTATTTCCCTTGGCAAAGACGCTGGATTTTTTGTCTTCTACTTGTGATGGTGCCTGATTTAACCCTTACTTACAAATAGTAAAACATGAAATTGAATCTATCAATTTTTTCTCTCTCTTGTATAATCAAGTCGTAGAAATCGTCATCCCTTCACTATACCATTGCATTGAAAGAGAGTAGTCTCTTACTTATTGTGGTGCACAAAAATAAAGTTAGAAAAGCTCCTTATATGGTGTAATAATGGAATTCTTAAGATCAGAGAAAAGGCCATAGAGAGAGTACTGGCGTAGCTGTTCAACCCCGTACCAAGAATTGAGAACATTGAGGCTCCTGTCTGTTCCTGAGAATGCGAGCTGTATGGCTATGTTGCACCCACTCCCACCATTGTTATGGCACTTGGAATTTGGCACTGCGCAGTCTTGATTGTTTAAGCAAACGTTGTCTCCTGAGCATTTATCGCATCCGAAGCTTTTCCAATACAAATTCTGTAGAGTCCCCTCTCCAAATTCAAGAATCTGAGGATCAAATCAAAACCCACGTTTCATATTACATTCCCTCGTAAAGATAACCTTTAAAAGGATAACATTTAAAAGTAATGTGTATGTGCTGGTTATTAGATTGTCAAACAAAAATATGCTCAAGTGAACAGTTTCTTACAAATCAGTATTACTTAGCCAGATGTTTTAAACAAATGCCTTCATTATTCGGAAAAATGATTATCAATGTTCATAACAATTTGCCCAATGTTTTATGTTTCTGAAGGATCCAAATCACAAATAAGAGAGCAATGCAAAATGTGTCTACCAAAGTGAGACTGGTAATTGTATGACTTGGATCAGCAAACTTGATAGGTGGTGATCTAGCTGCATATTTTTGTCCTGCAAAAGCGACCATAAATCCCCCAGATTTGACCTGAGCATATCACAGAAAAAACAACAATTTATTACTCAATTCTATGAACACAACATACATCCAAATAATATGCACAAGAGTTCAGGAGAATTAGCCGGTTTAATTTGTAAGAAGCAGAGTTCTTCCTTTAAAGATTTGGATAGTGCAGAAATGAGTGAAGGATTAAAAAAGGTAACTTGAACTGAAGATCAAGGAA
This sequence comes from Vachellia pachyceras, assembly GCA_025593235.1. NCBI lineage: Eukaryota > Viridiplantae > Streptophyta > Magnoliopsida > Fabales > Fabaceae > Vachellia > Vachellia pachyceras. Next base: position 1,361 of record JANTPZ010029765.1, read on the forward strand.
TCCTTCTAGGACGTGAATTTTACCAACAGAGGAATATTATGATGTTCACATTGATAAAACATGAAAAGCCACGTTTAAACATTAACTATAAGGATTGTCCAAAAAACACATTAATAACAGGGCTAAAATTGACAAATAAACATTAACCTATCAAGGATCAAAGAATCCTTCTCATTTTACCAACAGAATACTATGACGTTCACAGTTTGATGATCGTCATTTGTTAAAACGTGAGAACTTGATTGATCTAATTTTAAAGAAATGATAATGGGTACCGGATCGAAGGTGGTGGTATTGATGGTTAGCAAGGAGAGCTCATCCACCATGGGTCTGAACAAAGCGAGCTGTGCAGGTTTGTTGGCGAGATCAAGACGACGATCACAGGGCGAAAGCTGGGGACCACCTGCATTCATAAAGAAGGAATCTTTGTCGGAGAATGCAATGCCAAACGTAAAACCATCCCCTCTCTGCACTTTGGCATCCTCGCATGGACTATAAACCCCATTTGTGTCTGAACCAAACAAATTCGCACCAAACCCTTCTGCTCCAAACATCATCGTCACTGTCACAACAACCTTCATAATAATCACCATCATCGTTCTTGTCCCAAACGTGGTTACTTCCCTTGTCGACGCCCTCATGCTTCTTTTCTTCGCTGTACAGAATCAATGCGGAACAACACTCAGAAAATAAAAAGGAAAGAAACGTATTGTGTGTATCTACATGTGTGTGTGCCAGAAAAAAATGTTTGTATGTTACAGATAGTATATGATTTCATCAAGTTTCTCGGTCAAATGGTAGGTAGGTCAGCATGATTAATCATGCAGAAATCTCCCAACACGTTGAAGAAAGGCCAGACGTGCGTGACATGTGTGTGTGTGTGTAGAATATGTTTGGTAAACAGGAGAAATAGAGAATTGATGAAGAAGCAAAACGAGTCATGCATGGTTGATGAATAAACAGATACGAAAATAACGATATCCATATACAGGTAGGTATAGACGAGAATTGAATTGATGCAGGGTGTGTTAATGTGTTTGTCTGTGATCTAAAACATGCGAAAAGATCAGAAGAAACCACCAACAACAAATGGATGCCTATGCAAGTCATTAATTAACCTTTGGTTCTGAGAGATGCCTATGTAGGAGTTGGCTTCCCGAGATAGGAAAGATGATTTGGATTGGGACTGTAGGAGATTTGGACCTGACATTATTTTTTGTTGGAAAACGATTAGAAGAAACGTAGAAGTACTGGAATTACTTGCGTGTCTCTCCCTCAACAAGAAGGGCCGAACACGCATGAGTATATTTTATTTGTAGAGCGCTTGATCGATAAGTTAACAGAATTAAAAGTCATTCGGCTTTATATACTTGGAAAAAATAGAATGAGAAAGATTTAGCATGTATTATTAAAGTTTTAAATCCTTTTTTAAATATAACAATATCACGGAAAAATCCATATCTAAAAGGAACAAGATTAAGTGCTTGTTTGGGAACTCTGTTCCCCCAACGGTACATGCAAGTCGAGACAACCATATCACAATCTGTAAAACTATCTCGAAATCTATAAAAATCATTTTGAAATCTGCAAAAACATCTAAAAATCCGTAAACTCATTTTTCTCAACGGAACTCCTTTCTCCCAACGGAATTCCCAAACACACTGATGATCATGAAACAAAAGTTTAATTAAATATGCATCTCAATACTAAGCCTTCGAGATTTTCAAAGAGGTAGAGGTGTTGCATTTGGGATATTTGGTGTTGCCATGTGTCCCATGTTAATATAAAAATGATGAATTTAGATTGATTTGATATATATAATCAAGTGATTTAAATAATTTATTTTGAGTTAAATAATCATTTTTAAAAAAATCATAATATTTTATACTTTTTTTCCTGGATACTACAAGAGCGGCTAATTACTATAGTGATTTTGGTGAATGTTTGAATCCATGTAGCATGTAGGTCATTATCAAAGTATTTGTCTGTTGTCCAATTTTGTTGATGTTCTCATACCTCAGCCTAAGATGCATTAGCGAAGCAACCTCTATAATAAAGAAAGTATTCCCAAACTGAAAGGAATTTACTATATTTAATCTTTTTTACTCTTTTCAAATTGATTTTCTTTTCTGTTGATTTCTCAATAAAAATCAGTAATTAGCCGTGAATTCTGGGTAAATATATTTTCCCTTTAAACTGGTAATTATGGCATATTTGAATAAATATTCTTCTAAATAAAAAAAGAACACTTTATAAGGGTATGAATCAAAGATAAATCCAGGATCATGTCAGGCAGTCAAAATATTAAAAAATTGATATATTTGAATGCATTTCAATGCTGAATTATTAAAATTAATATAGATGAATCAAAACATAATTCAAACGAAATAGGATTACTTTAGATTTATTTGAATGTAATGCTTGGTTATATGTTTAGATCACTTCGCGGAAATCACACAACACATTAACTCGTTTGGGAACACAGTAAAGAATTATATTTTGTAACATCCTAAAATTTTTATTTTATTTTTTTAAAAAAATTTATCATTAGAAAATATTGTTTTATGATAATTAAAATTTATTATTATGTATTTAAGTAATATGGTTTTACTTAATTATGATTCTTTAAATTTAAAGTAAACTATAACACACATATATATATTTAAATAGTTAAGCGGTAAAAAAAAGAAAAGAAAACGAAAGAAAGAAATTGGTCTTTTTCGTAATTTTAGAAACCTTTGGGCCTTTTTTGTAATTTTCACCACAAGATTTATTTAAACAGTCACAACTCACAGGGAGAAAGTCGTCGTTTTACTACGCGTGCTACTGTTCGTCTGCTCCGTCGCGTTTTCCGCCCTAGTTAACATTTTGGAACTTATTTTGGTGAGTAAAACTACCTTTAATCGCTAAACTTCCTTCATAAAAATTGTTCTATGAATTTTTCTCTTTCATATGGTAGTAATTTTGTTCTATTTAGACAAAATTCTTAGAGTTAGAGTTTTGGAAAGTTTTAAGTTTTGACAATATAAGAGTATATAAATGTAGAAGGATATTAATGGATAATTTTCTTCGGTTTGGATTTTTGATTTGGTTATTTTATTATTTTATAATAATTTTTTTTAAAATCAGATATTAATGAAAATGATATTCAACAATTTATTTTGGATTTTATGAGTGTTATTGGTGATTTCATTGGGTTAGTTTGGTTATTGATTGATTTAGGAATTGCAAATACATTTTTTTTAGACAATCTTTTTATTTTTGGAATATATAGGATATTTGTACCTATTGAGCTGGAGTTTTATAACTTCTTTTAATTCATTAGAGCCTATAAAAAATTTTGGAAGGATGAGATTTGATGTTGATGATAAAATATGAATATTATGAAATTTTTGTGAAACTTTAAGTGTTGAAAGTTAGTATTTTTGAATACATTAAGGAAATATAAATATTTTTAGGGATTCTATTGGATGAAACATGATTTATGGAAGAAGGAAATTGGGATTTTTAATAAGTGTTTGAAGATATTTGATTTTTGTGATTTTAGAGGATTTTAAGATAATAATTTTTGGAGATTTTTGGTATATTGGGTATAATTTTAAGGAAGAGCAATAGATCCATTGGATAATATGAAAGGGATTGAGATAAGAGATTTGAATTATGATGGAAGGTGGAAAATTTTTGGAAAGCTTAAAGTTTGGAAAGAAAATGAGTTTTATTTAAATGTATATTTGTTTTATTAGCATTATATTAATGTGTGATTTAATCAATTGTGTAGATTAATTGTGTCTTGGTGATTTGAGCTTTGAGCTTGGATTATTGTGGTATAGCATATTTGTTTTAACATGAGGTAACAACATTTAATTTATTTTATAAGCTTGTCATGTGTTGTAAGATGTTTTGAAAAACATCTTTTGAATCATAAGTGTTATCTTAATTTAAAATTTGCTTATGGTGATTAAGTTGTGAAATTAACATGAAGTTACCTTTGAAAACTATGTTCTATATGTTTATGAATCATTGGTGAAGCGGATAATAGTTTGACATTATGATTTATATTAATGACTCTTTATGTCATGAGATATTACATTGTAATTGAGAACGTGATGTAAAATGAGAATATATGTGTTATGGAAGGATGATGGCTGTAAAGTTGGGGTTTGGGTTGTGATGAAGTCTGAAAAGAATATATACTTGGTACACCATAAAGTCAATGGCAATAGTCTCAACTACTGATCATAGTGGTTGACATTATATCAGACCTTCCAAGTTTTGGACCCAGTTGTGGGCGGTTTTGGGAATGGTCAACTCTCGTGAGTCTTAGACCCAAGCGACTTTAGAGAGGATGACACCTTCCAGCCTTGGACCCAGTTGTGGGCGGTTAGAAAGGGGGCTCATTAACCTCATATTGACGGTTGATTCTGGCCAAGTCTTTTATCATTATAGGTTGAGTCTATGTCAGATGATATAAGTAGGAGTTTGGTGGGGGAATTGTGTAGTATTATGTTGATATACATGTGATTACGAACTTATTCAATTAGAACTTCATTATTCTACCAAATTCTCTATATAGAGTATATTATTATGTTTGGTATGGATTTAATCATCAAATACTCTTTTGGTTTATAAATGTTATCAATATACTTGTAAATGAATTTATCCTTACTTCACCTCTTATAACCCTTATTGAATATTTGATAAATTATCTGTTGGTTACTGGGACTTTATATCCCATCCTGTGGTTTCAACATTTTCAAGAGAGGGCCCCAGTACTGATAGACAGGAAGGAAAAGAGCTAAATGCATAGTAGTGTGTCAGCCTTTTGTAGGGCCTCCTCTTTTTGGGATATTTATGTGGAAGACGTATATATTGCCATACGTTTAGGTTTTGCATACTCTTTACATCATTTCACTCATTTTGAATTATGTTGTATCACTGCTAATCCGCTGATGTTAGTCTATGAAGTGGGCATATGCCACCCTAGTAAGGGTGTTTTGATATCGATTGTTTTCTACATGGAAGGTTCTATTTTGGATAATACAATTGATGTTTTAATGACATTAAGCCATATTTGGATTGAGATGACGGATTACTAAATTTTTTTTCTTAATTGTTTAGATGGATTTTTATTACGAGATTTATGGATGAAAATGTTTCACATTTACATAAGTTAAGGTAAATATATGAAGGAGATTATCTCGTTTTGTTGAAAAACATGGTTGAACTTACGTTTGGGCTCCTCATAATCATTGCCAAACAAGCCAAGTAATCTTTAAACCGGACAGAAGAGTTATAATTTTAATAAAAGTAATAGAATGTGTTGAAATTATAAAAACTGGTATGATGCAGCACATGATAATGTTAGCTTGTAAAAAACTTACACCATTATTTAAGTCAAAACCAAAGTAAAACCAAAAATGCAGAAATAAAGGAAATAATTAACAACATTAACCAAAACAAAACACTCTTGGCAAACCCAGAAAAATGAGTTTACTATGGTTACAAATATGAAAGATCATTCGGCATAAAAGATTATTCAGTTTTATCTCTTAATTCTATAATTTTTTCCAATATATTTATTGATTGCATAGGAAAAGAAGGCTCCCATTGGTAAAAAGTTACAATGCATGTGATTATCGAGACATTCTTAAAAAACCAACACAAAGTTATTAAATAATTAATTTAAAAAATTTATTTAATATCCACAAGTAAGTTATTTAATCGTTATATTGAAAATAAGAGACAATAATACCAATGGAAGTAATAAAAAAAATTGGGTAGAGTTCCGCGAACTTTAAGAAATAAATGGCACCATTCAAGACAAAATAGAATAATATGAATGTAAAAGAGGCTTCATATCTCATAATCATACCCATTTACCTTTTTTGTTTTACCACTTTTTTAAGTTATATTTTATTTCTGGCAAAAATAAGTTATATTTTATTTATTTTCATGGGATGTCAGCATTGTGCTTGTTTGAGAACATCGTTTCCAAAACGTACACACATTCCATTATAAAATCATCTCGAAATCTGTAAAAACCATATCAAAATTTATTAAAACATTCTGAAAATTCATAAAATGCCCGAAATCTGTAAACTCATTTCTCTTAACGGACTTCCCAAACATACCAATTGATTGTTGCGAACATTGGGATTATTTTAAAGTAAAGGCAAAGAAAAGGACAAAGATGGATGGAATAAAGGCGCTAAAGGAGCTGGTTTTGTATAAATAAGGTAACTGCTTTTCTCTGTTCTCCCTTTGTTCAGCAATTAAACTAAAACTTGTTATACATTTGGGTTAGTATAATTTTTTATCATTTAAATATATCCTTAGTTTTAATCCCATAAATTTAAAATCAGTTGTTTTAGTCTATCAAAATTTCATTTCATTTAAATATTGATCCCTTTAATCTACTAAAATCTAGATTATTTTATCTTTTAAGATATCAAAACCATTCATTTTAAACTTAAAGTATAAAAATTAAAATGAAAGCAAACTAAAAGGGTCTAAATTGTATTGACCCTCTATAAGCTTAAAATACTAAATTTAGTGATTGTATTTCCTAAATTTGATAAACGTTCAAAATAATTTAAAAAATACTTTTACGTAAGGTGAAACAAAAGTGCTCTTATATATTTACTTAGAACTTCATGAAATTACTTAAAATAAATTAATCCAAACATTTACTTATACTTCCTTCCATTTTAATTAAAGTAACAGTGGATTCACATTTTATTCTGAGCTTGTCTATTTTTCAGGTAAATAGTCTCAATAATAAATATATAATGATCCCATTCTTCACATAGCGAAGAGATTACTTTCAAAATAAAATAATTTGAATTTACATTACAATTACTTTTATGTTGAGGCAAAATCTAAGCCATTTGGCCAAATAAAAAAAATCCAAAGCAAGAAAGAAAATAAGAACAGTTTATTCTGGATAACATGTTTCCTAAAATTCAACGAACTGAAAAGAGATTTGGGATAAGACGTGTTTTCCAATAAGAAAACTGACTTATTTTGGAGATTTATTGTTTTTTTTTCTTTAATTGGCTCACTTGCTCTGTGGAATTGGAATCTCTCGCGCTGCCTTCGTTTCTCGTTACGAGTTACAAACTTACAATAGCGTGCAAAACTAATATATCGCCAAAATTAACCAAAAAAAAAATCTATTTTAATCACACCACCATTTTTTATAAGATTAATCACACCACTTTAGTTATGCTTTATACTACATTTTCCCCAAAACTGAGTATCGTCTGAGCAGTTTAGTTTCATTTTTTTAAAAAAATATTATTTTTAATAAAAATATAATAATTGTATAGATTAACAAATATATTTTTAGATCTTAAATTTTCCATATTCGAATTTGTTTTAACAAAATTATTCAATACTACACGTTATGGTAGCATATGATGAATTTTTCGTGAATATAATTTTTGGTCTCTTATTAAACTTGTCCTCGTGTAAAATGATACATATTTTTATTATATTATTGAAATTAATGTTTTAAATAAGATAAAACTTAAAATACTAAATCTATTAAGTTTAAATTTAAAGGATTAAAACTAAAATGATAACTAACATAAGAGAAAAAAATTAATTTCTATCTTACTCTTACGAGTTTTTAACTCACTAATAGCTTGATTTGATTGGTATAGTAATATGATTGTATGTAATTTTGATTTTGATTACAATGATTTAGGTAATTTGATTTACATTGCTTTAATTATGTAATTCAGATTACACCATGAATTAGTATAGGATTGAAAGAAGGGGACAGAATAAACAGCGCGATTCGCGAAGGAGGGTGACGACTCACCGAGTCATGGACTCGAACGAGTCGACAACCATGTTAACTAGGTCAAGTGGAGGTTTTTTTAGAGTTTTTAAAAATCGCTATTTGTTTGACTCGAAAGCAGAGACGAGGGCGTGGAGAAGAAGAGGGTTGAAGTAGATCCGAAAGCTTTGGCAGTTCTGCTTTCTGCAAACCCCAAAGGTTTCTTCTTTCGAAAGAAGTGAAAGGGATTTCAAATGCTTTGAACCTACGTTTTTCCGGCTTTCCTTACACTCTTAGAATGCCGCGACCTTGCTTTCACAAGCTTATTTGTCCTTCCACTCTCCAATCCCGGCAGCTGGTACCTGAATTTTTCCGCTTTTCCCGCTCTCTCTAGCTTCCTGGTTATTCTGCTTTCCCCGGAATTTATTCTGTGATTGATATTTGTATTGGCTATTCTTTAGTGATTAGACAATCTTACCGAGAGCGTGTGAAAGGGTATGATTGTGTTTATGGGTCTTGCTTCTACTCTACCTCTACTCCCTCTAAACTTGAAACCCCTTTAAAAAAATTTTGATCCCCCTCCGCACACTTTCTTGTAATTTTTATTTATAGTTTGCTGAATAAGATACTTGATAAAGGGCAGCACTTTCTGAAAATCACTGCTACTCAGAGGAATGTATGTCCAGTGAATTGGATTGTGAATAAAATTATGATTTTTTTTTTTTTGGGGTGGGGGGTGTCAAGTTTTAAGGATTTTGAAGATTGTTTCTGGTTGTGCTTGATTAGTAGTGCTACTCTGCTAAACGTTATGCGGCTTTCTTGCTTTCTCTTTTTGGTGAACATTGTGCCGATATAAGGACATGAATATTCTAGTGCTTCATACTCGCCGGTGGTTAAAGTCTTTCTACTTATTTCTGGGGTTCTTGTTTGTGGAGTTGCAACAGAAAACATAGGCCGGTGAGATGGTTTTCGTTCTCCCGGTTCTTTTTTTTGGGGGGGGGGGGGGTGGGAACTAAGGTTTTAATTTTGGGTTCTTCTTAAAAAAGCATATATCTTTGTAGCTTTAAAAATAATTTCTGCACTGCTTTTTTGAGTAATCAGGAAACTAATAGTATGATGCAATGGCTGTGCGAGGCGAAATTCTTCCTCTGCACTCAAAACTGGTTTCCATAACTCAAAAGTTCACGAGTTCACTTGTGTTTTGGAGAGGATTTCAAGGATCACAACATAATTTCAAGTTAAGGAGGAAACACCTCTAAATAGGGCTTAGGTGCTGATGCCTGAGTTTTGTATTCAAAGTAACAAATGAAGTCATTTAGGAGTCCTTTCTCCATGAACTTGCTATTTGAGTTTCATTAGTCACAGTAAAGTGTCTGTTCTCTTTGAAACAAACTGTTGTTCTGATATTGGCATGCTTAGAAGACCTTTTGAAAGATCGCTAGGAGGCTACAGCAGGAAAAATCTTGCTCTTGCATTGTTGAAATAAGAATTTTGGATGATGTTTTTTGCTATTGAAGGTTTCTCAATTGTGTGTTCAGTTGTTCACTGCATGGAAAGGGATCCTTTTGTTTATTTTTAATCATGCTGCCTTTAAATCGATAATTTTTTATTGAAGCATTTTGGTATTGCCTGAAAGTTACCTTAGGGTATGGTTTCTCTTTCTTTGGAAGCTCTTTCATAGGCTGTTGTAAACTAGTCTGGTTTTCATTCTTGGTTGAGCTAAATGCAATGATAATCATTATTACAATCTATTACACATCAATGTTATATATAATCCCAAATTCATTGTTTTGTTTTTTTTCCTGTGTCTTCATGGGGTGAGGATGATGAGGCTACTTAAGGCAATTTGGATAGTTTTCTTACCAATATATTTTGTCACAAATATCTACCGATAATTGGAATCTAACATGAATTTTGAACTGCAGATTATTCCAGATGATTTTCTGAGAAAATTGGGGGGTGAGCTTTCTACAGTTGCTACCCTCACTGTTCCAGATGGCAGTGTCTGGCGAGTAGGATT
>JANTPZ010029768.1:0-11050 GCA_025593235.1 Vachellia pachyceras
TGTATCAACACAAAGACAAATCCAACATAGAAAAACAAAATTAGAACCACTTTTGGACACAGGAAGATCAAGCTTTTACCAGGTGAACACCAGGAAATCTCTAGGCAAATACTTGGAGTTATTAAAGAAGATAAATTGATAGTTGATATAGTGGCTTCAAATATATGAATAGGCATTGTGTACCCGGGTGAACTCTAACGGTAGTATTAACAGAGTAACCATCTTCAAGAAGTCTCTTAATGATCCAGGAACCAACAAAGCCAGTACCACCAGTGACACATACTCTTCCTTTGGTCTCTTCCATTAAGAGAAGAAGATCGGCTCGAGTGTTCTGTCAGAAAAACAGCAACTTAAGAGAGGAGAAATAAGTGGGCGCGCACGAGTTATTAGCAATTCGTCCTATCCTTTCTTGGCATATGGTCCTTTGCACAGTGTTTTACTGATGTTATTCACCTTTTATAAAGTACCTTCTCTTCTCTTCTTCTCAACCTCCATTTACTTATCTTTCGATTAAATAAAGGACGGGAAACAAAGGACTTAAACGTAAGTATTCATTTGAGAATTAAGAAACTAAATTCTTTCTAGATAGCGTAGTATGATTATCTTCACTTCAGCTCTGCAATTCAAAGTTCATGTGAAAGGAATGTTTCAAGCAAAAACTCATGGGGTTATCAGTTAGTCGCATCTAACTTAATAGCAACAAGTTTCAGACCTAAGCCAAGAAGAGACCAAAACAGAAGTACGTATATCCATCAGAACAGCTCACATAAATGATGAAGAATTCAATTAACTAAACACTATCAACAACAAATTACACAGAAGTAACATGGTAAAAATTATTATGAAATGCTGAGGCAACAAGTAGGAATAACGAGATGCTATACATCCATATATATATAAATGTGTGTGTGTGTGTGTGTGTGTAATGAGAACTCAAGAACACGGGGCACATCAAGGAGGAAGAACAAACCTGAAGGCAGGATGAAAGCGAAGAAGACGAATAACGAGTCTGAATATCTCGACACCGACAAGCACAGCACGAAGACGAACCAGAAGAGTGAAGTTCTCGGCCTCAAAAACCAATTACGAAGACGTCAGTGAAAAGAGGCGTCGATCAGGGTGGTGAGGTGTGACTGAGAGTCAACGGCTGAGTTCTACTTCTTATGTAGCCCACCGAGTCAAAGGCTCTTTTCAGAGTCAATTTGTTTGCCGTGGGGAGAAAGCTAGAGGTGGGCCCGTGCGAGATATCATTAGGATTATTTTTTATTTGGCAAAATTAGAGTGAAGGATCTTCACCTACCCCATCCATCTGCTCATCATCTGCTCCTGCCCCATCAATTTGTCGTAAGTTGAGCTGTCAGTGTAAACACTTCGAGTTGTCGTTGCAACCACTTCAATAATTCGCAAACACCATAAACGAGGGGTACAATAAGAAAAAAGACGAAACCTCCTTCTTTTTCTCTCTCCCCTCTCTTAACCAGTACCAAATTGGTATCAATGCCCTGTCTAGTGAACTTGTTTGGAACATTTTTAAAAGTAAAACGCATGTTTAACAGTATTTTTCAGTAAAATGAGATAATCCCTTCCATGTATTTACCTCGACTTATATAAAAGTACTTCCTTACCACGTTCCCGAACCAATCCAATGATGGCGCCGAACGCAACATCTACAGATCGGCTCAGTGACCTTGAGAAATGCATGGATACACACGCAGCAGTGGTAGAGGGCACTCGTACAAGGATGGAACAAAATTCAACAGATATTTCCAATCTCAAGTTTTCTATGTCTCAGATCGAAGCTTCCCTAAAGGAATTGGTTGTAGGAGTGGCATCCTTAACATCTCACGGCCAAGATGACAACAACAGCAGTTCGTCAAGCTCACCTCACTGAAATGCTCACATACAGTTTGGCTCCTATGGTATGCCACCTCCCTATTTTCAACCGACGAAGCAAACTCGTGTGGAATTTCAGTGATTTAATGGATCGAACTTCCGCGGATGGTCATACCATTGTCGACAATTCTTTGTTGTTGACTTCACACCACCTGATCAACGAATCCAATTAGTCAGCATCCACTTAAAAGGCAAGGCTCTCAAGTGGCACCTGAATTTTATGAAGACAAGATGTGAGGTTGACGTTTCTTGGGCAAACTATTTGATTCACATGAAAGCTTGTTTCTCCAGTGCTTAACACATAAATCCGATGGTCCAATTAAAACAGTTAAAGCACATAACCATCGTGGATGAGTACATCGAAGCCTTCGATGACCTTTTCACTGAAGTTGACATTCCGGAGCAGGCTGCTATGGGCTATTTCTTGGGAGGGCTTCATCTTGATGTCCAGTCGGCGGTAGATGCCGTCAAACCATCCAATCTACCAAGCATGATGCAAATAGCCCATATTTAAGAACATACAATCAACCCGTGACACCAACTCGATCTTAGCCCCATCCCTCTTTATCGTTCATTTTCCATGGTAGCTTCACCATTCTCAAAAGGTGGTCCATCGCTTACCTCCTGCTACCAATCACCATTACTTAAGAACTCACTATCAACTCCAAACAGTTCATCATCTTCTTCCAACTCCTCTGTTAGGAAGCCGTTGGTTACCCTATCAAAAAAGGATATGGAGGATCGTCCTCGGCGAGGACTTTGTTATTGATGCAATGATAAATACACTATCTCTCACAAGGAATCCTATGCCATGATGCTCATTGTACAGGATATGGGCGAAGACAATTTTTTAGACGCTATGGAAACCATAGAATAAGGGGTCACCGAGGAACCAATTGCATTAATTAACACTGTTCTCGTTGACGGAGATGCATCTACACTTCATGTCGAAGGATTTATCAAAAAACTGAGAATCGAAATTCTCATTGATATGGGAAGCTCACATAATGTGATCAACACTACATTAATGAAACGACTACATTTACCAGTCCATTCATATCAAACATACCGTGTGGCGGTTGCAGGTGGAAGAACCATCAGAGTTGATAGGACTTGTACATGCCTTCAATGGTCAATGGATGGGTCTACATTTGATGTTGATGTTCTATTACGAATCACATGGGTTGGATGCTCCTATGGATGGACCGATTAATTGAAGGACAGTTGGGATCCAATGATCTATCACTAGCGTAGCATGTATTCCTTGTTCAGGTGGGCCCTATGGTGACTGACGGCTTGCTTCAAGTCTACCAAGTTATAGTTATCGTTCTTGTTTGGCAAAGCGTTGTTTATACCCATAAGCACGTTTAACCGTGTTTTTCCGTAAAACGAGATAATCTCCTCCACATATTTGCCTCGACTTGTGTGAATAAGCCCATAAGTACTTCTTCACCGCTTTACCAAACGGACCCGATCATCCTCACAACAAATAGGGTTGACGACACTTTTAAACTCCTCAGACATCTTCAAGGAACCTACGTCCTTGCCTCCTCCGCTCACCTCCGACCATAAGATACCCTTGAAGATTGATCAACCAGTGAGCTATTGCCCATATCGTATGGACTTATGCAAAAAGATGAGATAGAGCAGCAAGTACAACAAATTCTCCAAACAGGGATTGTTTACCCAAGCCAAAGCCCATTTGCAGCCCCTGTCTTCTTGGTTCATAAGAAGGATGGGTCTTGACGCTTCTGCTTCGATTATAGAAGATTAAATGAGAAAACCATTAAGAACAAGTTTCCAATTCCCTCGATCAAGTAGCTACTTAACGAGCTGCATGGTGCTTCTTTTTTTGGAAACTGGATCTATGCGTGGGGTACCACCAGATTCGGATGCACCCTCTTGACACCCATCTTCATCCCAAACCAAGTAGTAGGGCAAACTATCTGCAAAAGAAATGGCCAAAATCACATAATTCTCCAAAGGAATAGAAAAAGGCAAACTATCTGCAGAAAGATTGAAGAAGTGCATGTTAACAAAAAATGTAGAATCACTCATATAGCTTAAACCCATCATCAGCCATGTTATACTCTAAAGAAGATCAAGTAAACCCAGCACTCTGAGATGAAATGTAAATCCCATACACAAATTTCCGAATAGAACAGAAAACACAAATAAGTGATGCCCAACAATATTGGGACACTATCAAACAACAAGAACAATAAAACAATAGATTAAAGTTAGTTAAGAAACCCAAATTAGGCTTCTTTGGTATGATGCAAATGAGAACAGAGCCAAAAGTCTTCTCAATAGAAATAAAGTATATGATCTTCTGGCATTCCTTTGCCTCCTCCGTATGATGAAACCATTTGTTGAGGATGATAGTGGGATCGTTTGTCAACGCGTTTGGAAAAGTCAAACGCACGTTCTACAGTGCTTTTCCATAAAATGAGATAATCTTTTTTACACATTTACTTTGACTTACATACTAGCACGGTATCTAACACCAACAAATACAATACCACCTCTACTTCCTGACTACCTTATATATAATTTATATTTAACTAAATTTAATTAATGTTATTAACCTTATGAAGAAAGTTAACAGAATTTTATAAAACAAATAGGAGGAGCATTATCATGTACCTTATGGTTATTAATAATGCCATCAATCTCATGAGAATAGTTAATAACCCACTTATTATTTAGATACACACACTACATCTCTCCTCAATAGAATATCATATATTTAGGAGCAGTGGAAGTATATTTTTTATTAAAAAGATTCATTTAATAACTTTTTTTAACTGTTTTCTCTTTCCTTTTCCACCTCTTACCATATGACCCAGCACGATCTGCTCTACCCTTTACTTAAATGTCTCTTTTTGTCCCTATTTAATTTGTTTTTAGGGTTAGAAGGCATATTTGCTTCAAAACCATCCGCGGAGTTGCACTGAGTGTCTGAAAGCTTTTTGAGGGCAATGTTACTCTGAAAATGTAGAAAACAGTGTAATATTACCCTGTTCGTTAAAAAGGTTAAGTTTGACCATTAAATAATTTTGTTTGATTGGATAAAACTTTTAGTTGATCTTTAGTTAAATGTTTGCATTTGTTAAGATTATGATGACATTACATCGTTTTCTACACTTACAAGATAACAGTACCCTTAAAAAATTGTGTACACCCAATGCAACTCTTTATATACTTCAGGGGCAAATTTGCCCTTTCACCTCTGTTTTTATCCAAATCTATCTTAAGCAATTTCTTACCAACTTCTCAATATCATTACCACTGTAACTTGATTTAATGTTATTGACGATGCCCATCATCCAGTACTTAAGTTGTTAAGAATCCTATGTTCTCGAAATTTCTAGATTCTTTTATAGACTCAGACGATGTAGTTAACAATAATAAATCTTTCCAAATTCAATTCAAATCATTTCCAGAGCTTAAAATATTTTACTATCATTTCATAAACAAATTCACCATTATTTTATATTAAACACATAAATGATCAAGAAAACAGAGCATGAAAGAGTTTTTATAAATAATCTTGAGTTTGAAGCTATGCTTCAGTAAAGCTAAATCAATCTTATAATCTCCTTGATTATTTTTGGGAAATTTGAAATAAGTTTCAATTTTCTAGTGGAAGAATTGAATAGGAGATTAAAAAAAATTCTTCAATTTAAATATTGATTTAGAAAACAAAGCACTATGAACATTAACCCGATGAGAATGTAAAGAGGGTAGAGAAGATGGATGCAAATTTTAATCAACAGAAGAGGATCCAACATCTAATCCACTTTCTTCTTCAGTTCAATTAAAGTTAGCTTTTATTTACATTTAATATATTTTTAGTTATAACACTTTATAGATACCAATCATGATTGGTAATCTGAGAGTTGAATGAACTCATTTATCCTTGAAGAGTTTAAATCTTGTGAATGAAAAAAAAAAATCACATTAGAAGAGTTTAGCTCTAATTGAATTCGACAGTGCTAAAATCCGTTTAATATGCATTAAAAAACACATTATTTATAACATATTTTTATTGGGTAATTACTTGATGAAACTAATTAAATAATAAGCTAGCCTACAAATAACCCTTTTGTTTGCAGCATGCAATTGCATCCATCAACATTTCCTCAAGTCCATGCTTGAACTCAAATCCAGCATCCATCAGTTTCTTTGACGACAAATTTGGAAATTTCAGGTCATTCCTTTCTCTTAAGCAACTACAATAATCAAATTCCAAAACATTCAAATTAATTAGAAGATCAAACGCCAATCATTCAATTCAACCTAATAATTTTCATGTCTGTAAATTAACAAACATATCACCCAACTCCTTATTATAAGTCCATTTTAAGAAGAAATTATTTTATCCTTAATATAAATCTATTTCAAGGCTATTCATTATGATTTTTCAATTCCACCCTTATTTACAAAGAGAAATAAGGGTAAACTTGAAAAGTTTTATCAATTCCACCCTTATTTAATAACAATATTTTGTACATGAGAATTATTTAAAATGGACTTATACTACGAATGTGGTATGTGGAGAAGAACAAATGAAATACTCACTCTATGCTTGGTGGTTGAAATTCTTGAGGATATTTAACAGAAATAACTTGAAACACTTTGTCAAGAGTTGCCATACATGCAGAACAGTTATATCTCCCTTTTGCATTTGGATGTTCAAGCAGAAATATCTGTGCTCTTGCCACATCATCCACGTGTACCATTGGTGTTTCCACATAGCCAATTGGTTCCTTCTCACCTTCATTTTCATAAACAAACAAAATATAAATTAATTGCACTTCCAGCTAAATGCATAATCATGTAATAACCAATACATGCATGCCAGTATAATGGAAAAATTAATCTTTTAGTTCGATAGTTTTGATTCAATCATAACTTAATACTTAAACTTTGACTCAATTAAAACTTGATTCCTGAACTTTAATCCACAATAATTTAATCTATAATCTTAATTAAAGTAGGGATCAAAGTTTTAAATAGTAAAAATAAAGTTACAGGGATTGAGTTGCATTGTTATGATTGAGTCAAAACCACATGAACAAAAAAGATTAACTTTCCATAATATAAAAAGCTTCTCCACCTAGCTATTACTCCTTTTTGTTCTAAACGTAAAAGCTAGTTAGAGAATAACTTCGATCTTAAATATAAAACCTCAATAATCCACTTTATCTCCTAAGTTTATAGCTTCCACCCAAATCATCCCTTTTTGTTTACACATATTTAAGGGACTTCCATCAAGAGAAGGTTCCAAAGCAAATGGTTGAAGAGGTTATTTTTGGAAAACTGACACGTTTTTATTCTAAATAACTAACTTAACTAATTTTCTTAAATCTATACACATTAGTCTACATTTAAGGACCAGGGTGAAGAAAATGACATCAGGAAGGTATAATAAGTCATACCAAATGCGAAGTAGAGTGAAGAGAGAATGGATCCAGGAAGACTTGGACAAATGAAGGGTCCAACAACAAAAGTTGGAATCAAAGTCACAACATCCAATCCATTTTGTTCTCCAAATTCAAGCACAGCTTTCTCTGTAAGTGTCTTAGATATTGCATAAGACCACAATCCAAATTTCTTGGAAGTTCTGAGAATATCTACATCACTCCATGAACTCTCATCCTTCACTTCATCATCTTCTTCTTCTTTGCCGTTATTGAAAGAACTAGCAGATGCACTAGATGTGTATATAACTCTCTTCACAGTTTTTGAATTGAGGCATGCCTTTAAAATCCCCAATGCTCCATCAATGGATCTTTTGGTCATTATCTCCTCTGGTTCGTTCTTCTCAAAATCCATTGGGCTTGCCACGTGGAAGACTCCCATGCAACCCTCAATGGCATCCTTGAAACTTTCTGGATTGTTAAGGTCTGCATTTAGAATTTGTAGCTTTGGAGATGCTCCTGGGAGATTTGTGAGGAAGCACACATCTTTTTTGTGATCTGCAATAGAAAAAAGAGCTCAAAAAGTCTCAGAGATTGTCATATTCTTTTCCCAAATATCCCATGCATATCATGTACAACCATTTTTATGTAATAGGAGCTCGACTAAATTGCGCAGAAACTAGGTACTAAAATCCTTGAAGAAAACGACTATTCTACAAGGGGTTTGAATGTAACACCCCAGTGACACATTAGAAGGTTGCATATTAGACAAGCCTTAAAATGGGCAAATCTTCGGGTGTTGTGTTTGAAAAAGGATTATTCAAATTTTGCCATGGAATTTTTCTGTGCTACAAATTAATTTCTTGAGATTTGTACACTACAAAAAAAGGTCTTACGTTTAGATCGAGGGAATATAAGAATATCAAAAGTTTAAAACAAATATTGATATCTAAAGGGTTAAAACATAAAAGGAAGCATAGCAACACTACTGTCAAATCCTACAGAGACCCTTGAATACAACATTCAAATATGTTAAAGATGAAATCGAATTACAATGCTTATCTCCTTACATACAAAGTTTGTTTACAATATTTTCTTATCAATTAATCTACCGAGAAAGTTAATTTTCACCAAATATACAGTCTCTGTCTCTCTCTCTCCCCCTCGCTCTCTCTCACACACACAGAGGGAGGTGGAGGAAGATAACAGTTCTTAAATCAGTCAAACATTGTTCAATTCGGCTAAAGTTTCCGTATTAGACAGACGACCAGAACGAGGAAGAACAAAACAAGTTTTGGATATTAAATAAGCCGTCTTTCACCTCGAATATACTCCAGGGAAATTTTGACTGTAATAATTAATTATTACAGAAGATAAAGTTGAACTGAGTTTATGTGTGTGTGTGTAAGCATAATAATGGAGTATTACCCGGGTGAGACCTAACGGTGGCGTTAACAGAGTAACCATCCTCAAGAAGTGTCTTGATGATCCAGGAGCCTATGAAGCCGGTTCCACCGGTAACACATACTCTTCCTTTTCCCTCTTCCATTCGCAGAAGAAGAAGAAGAAGAAGAAGAAGACAGGCTTGATGGTACAAGGTTCATTCCATTATTGAGAAACAGATATTTATTAAGAGACGAGAGTGACTAATTAAAAGTCTATTATTTGTCCTATATATCTTTTGTGGGACACAAGGTTCTTTGTATTTGGCTGTGTTGTTGTCACATGCATGCATGGTTACCTGTATCTTTTTATAAAAGTCATGACTTTTCTTCTTTTCTTTACCTCATCTGCTAAATTTTTCTTTCGGTTTTTAATTTATTCACCTTGTACTTTGAAGAGTATGTCGTTGGCGAGTGGAAGAAAGAAAATTATTTGATTTGATTTGATTTGAATTCCTTGTCTGTGCTGCTTACTCCTATTATATATATATAACATGTAATTATTTGGATGCACTGTGGAAGATATATATGAACAAAGATATTTTTGTGCAGCCTTCATTTGCTTCCACAAACATTTTTCTTCAAGACCAAACTTAAACCTGAAATTTAGCATCCATGAGATTTCCTTTATGACAGATCTTAAAATTTAGGACCTTTTATTTCCTTCCAGATAAAGAGGGCCATTATATTTAAGAGTGAAAACAAACAAAATAACTATTATGAGAATCGGAATGAATTAAAATATTTAATCAGTTGAAGTGGGAATTGATCCAGTGGTGTTCGGTGGACATGAGAGACAACCAAGGGACTTGAGAATAAATCTCATATCATAAATACTAAACCTCGTTTGTAATGCAATTGGAGTGAGTAGTCAATAACAAATAGAATTGGCCTTGAACTAGTCAAAATTGGTAGAACCAAATGGTTGGACTAGTTGAACCATTTGCTTAATTTATTTTAAATTTTAATCCTTGTTTCTAAGTTAAATTTATGCTTGAACATGCGAGGAATATATATACACGTAATCTAAAATTTACAGAAAGACCAGTAAAATCATACATAGTGTTTGGATAATTTCCTTATTGTATACTCCAATAATATAGCACAAGTACTTGTGTGAATAAGAAAGATATATATATATATATATAATGATGATGAATATTACAAATAACCCTTTTCTTTGCAGCTTTCAATTGAATCCACAATTATTTCCTGGACCCCATACTTGAACTCAAATCCAGAGTCTATGAGCTTCTGTGATGATGGTGCTGAAAATTTGGGACCTTTCATTTCCTTCAAATACCTACATATAAATTAAAAAAAGGGAAATTGAAAAAATCACATTCAAGATAATTATTAGAAGATAAAAAAAAGATACTCCTCCGGCCCTCACTATAATATTAAAATCCTTTTTAATAAAAAAAATTAAATTACAAAATGAATCTTATATTTTCAGTGTCGGTAAACTAACATATGAAGATGAAGATGAAGGGAACTTACTCTCTTGGTGGTATTTGGAATTCTGGATATTTTGCAGACAAGATTTTATAAATATCTTGAATAGTAATCAAACATGAAGAACAAATATATCTTCCTTTAGGATTGGGGTGTTCAAGCAGAAAAATGTGTGCTCTTGCTACATCATCCACATGTACTGCAGGGGTTTGCAGATAAGCCCCTAGGTCTCCCCCACCTAATAATATAATTCAGTTTACTATAATCATCAGTAATAATATAATCTTAATCATCAACCTCTTATTTTAGTGTCCAACCTCTCCCAAATCCCAAACAAAAAATTTGATCATGGGCAAATAAAAATGTGCTAAATATAATATCTCAATCTATTTTATTTTCATTATTTATTTTTCCCCCGAAATTACTTCTGTAGTTAGTTTATAAAGAGCTTTAACATGTTTCATAATATAACATGTTTTAATTATTAATTTTTTCCACCTAGTATCCCAAACTAATTATAAAACTTCTTAACTAAATTAATCAAATTCCTCTAACTAATGACTTTTATAAAGGAGAATATTTGATGTTTTACAAGAAATAACTAATTTTAACCATCATTAGTATCTTGTAACAAGGATCCAAGGGATTCAAAACATACCAAAAGCTAAATCGAGGGTAGTACGATGAGAACCATGAAGCTTAGGAGAAATGAAGGGACCAAGAACATGAGTGGGAAGCAAAGTGACAACATCCAATCCATTTTCTTCTCCAAATTCAAGCATTGCCTTCTCTGTCAATGTCTTACAGACAGCATAGGACCACCATCCCAATTTT
>JANTPZ010029770.1:0-10320 GCA_025593235.1 Vachellia pachyceras
GATGGGAAGCCTTATGTTATGTTTGGAGATGGGAAGCTGTGTGCTTGTAAACCAATAAGTGAACCAGATTTGGCTTCTTTTATTGTGGATTGTGTGTTGAGTGAGGACAGAATCAACAAGATATTACCAATTGGAGGGCCGGGAAAGGCACTGACACCGTTGGAACAAGGGGAGCTGCTGTTTCAACTCTTGGGCAAGGAGCCTAAATTCTTGAAGGTTCCCATAGAAATAATGGATTTTGCTATTGGGGTTCTTGATTTCCTGGTTAAAATCTTCCCTTCATTGGAAGATGCTGCTGAGTTTGGGAAAATTGGAAGGTATTATGCAGCTGAAAGCATGCTAATGTTAGATCCTGAGACTGGAGAATATAGTGCTGAGAAGACACCTAGCTATGGAAATGATACATTAGAAGAGTTCTTTGCCAGAGTACTGAGGGAAGGGATGGCTGGTCAGGAATTAGGTGAACAGACAATATTTTAAGATTACGATGATGGGCTCTATGGGTCTAATGAAGCAAACCAATTTTGTATCTGTTTTCATGTTCGTATTCAAAGCAAACATTGCTGTAATATTTACATGTTTCAAGCAATGGTTGTAGAGAGGAAGTAGTCTCTAAAGGTACTTTATTGATTCTTCAATAGCAAATAATACTACCGTTCCACTGTCCATTAATAGCTTTTATGACCTGAAGTTACATTGGATGTCCTGAAGCCAAGTTCACTTTTGTTCTGATAATTAGGATGAATCTTTGTACAAATGTAATGTGCACATTCCCAATTGTAGTACTTCATGATTTACCATGTAATATGTTTTCAAAAGTTTATGTAATCCGTGGGAGTCAGCTGCAGTGAAATTGAATTTGATGAATTACAATTAGTACTTGCTTTATATGTATCCTGTTACTTAATAACTTAGAGCATCTTCTTTCATGTCATATTTAAGCTCTATATCTCAATTTGAGATTGTCAAACCGATTGTTAGCTGCAACTTATAGCTTAGATTGCCAAATTGATCGTCCCTGGTTAAGTTAAATCACAGTTGTTTTGTTGGGCAGAATAATTTCAAATCATTTACGACACAGGATAACGATAATTACAACGTGGGTCCCTGAATGATACTATCATATAGATAACCAGCACATCTGAAACCATACATGCAGCTACAGAAGTTTTTGACGCATGGAAATAATTACAATACACAATGGCTCCGTTTAGATAGCCCATTGGGAAAACGGACTCAGATTCCGAGGCAGTTTATGTGAGAGGAAAAGTGTCTCGGTAAGCGTACCCGTTGTGCAAATGGGTAAAACAAACGGAGCCAATAATTTTATGGACGATGTCACCCTGGAACTGAAAGCATATTATATAATAGGCTGAATTAATGATTATTGTTTAGATTCTACTTGGGGACACGGCTATGAAGGCTGCAAGCCGAAAGCCAGATAAGCAAGACAGTAACAAAGCTTCCGAACAAAGCCACTGCAAGAGAACCAGCGATGTGTCTGCAGAACTTGTCGAAGACATTGCAAATCTTACCCCAACGCACATGACTGTTACCCTTTAAGCCTACGTATGCCACGCCTCCGGCTGTTCCTGTTGCTGATGCTATGATCCCCAGTATCAGCTGCATAATACCAACAAAAACTGTCATATTCTACGAACTTAGATACTGATAGGGATGGATAAAAGACACAGACATGACAGAACATGTGTCTGTGCAATTTCAAGTGTCACTTTGCGTTTGATATTATGATGAGGGTAATAATTTGACATCAAGGCTTCCCTGGTCAAGTTTTTTTTTTTTTAATCACGGACAGACACTAACGATCTGAAATTGCAAATGAGATTGAATGAATAGGAGCTTTCACACCACTACTCCACAAGGCCTTTGGTGGCTCCATGGGTCAATTTGATTTGTTAAACTTACGGTAGAAATTGATGGGCGTGAAAAAGACAAATAAGTAGGATCAAGGGTTAATTACTGCATCCCAAAAAATAAAGTAGATGAGGAACTTCAATTTGAGGTCTGGCTTCTGGAGGACAGAAAATGATGCTAGAAGTGTAACGATGCTGTAGAGGCCTGAAACAGAGAATGCAACCAGAAAATATCTGCATGCAAAATTATTTTATAGTGTCAAATTGCAAGTTATTTTCACCAAAATTGAATGGACAAAATTGTCCTGCACGAATCAAGCATTGCAGTGTCTTGTAGATAAAAACTTTAAACTTAACACATGCATAAATAACATACCAAAAGATAATAGAAATGATGAAAAACTTAATCCTAAAGGGTCATTAACTGCTAAGCTTATGATTTGAATTAGTTCCATCATCATTATTACTGTCTTTTGGTTGATAATGAGATATTTGAAATCATACAGTCATATTGCACATAACTGAAAAGACTAGGGACAATTTTCTGGTAATAACAGACTAAGAGGCTAACTGGTCCTGCATTAATGCTGGTGAGTCCTTGAAGTTGGCTTCCTGTTCTACAGGCCCTATCATCTCTGTTTGTTTACTGGTGGCTATGACCACAACCGCCACCAACGACGATGCAAACAACAGAAATCTCAGGACAACATCAAACGTGAAGTAATCCTTGCCAGCCGGAGCGGAGCTATATGCAGATTCAGGCTTGTCCGTAGAAGCCATGGTAGTGCTCTTCAAGGTTAAGCTAGTGAGCTAAATTGAAGCTGGTATGTGCTTATATAAAGACAAGTCTTTTAAAGCTAATTAGGAAGGCAATGTGGCCAATGGGATAAAGATAAATAAGTCGGAGTTTCCAGCACGCTACCGTATGAGCTGGTTTGAACAATCCCTGCATGTTGTTGTCAACTCAAGAAGTAATGATTCGTTTATAGAATATACATTTGATTTGATTGAATGCTCCAAGCTCATAAGGCTCGTTCAAAAAAGATAGTTGTCAGCTTAAGAACTGAGATATAATGGGTCCATTTGTAAAAGTGGTAGAGAAGTACTTTTACGCAAGTTGAAGTAAATATGTGGAGGAGATTGTCTCGTTTTACGGAAAAACAATGTTGAACGTACTTTTGAGTGACAGTTAAATGTTTTCAAACAACCATATTCAAATCTTAGATTCTGATTTCGGTTGGTTGTGAATACGATTACAAGTTTTCTTCTGTAGATTTTTTATGTGGCACTTGATCGATGATTCCAAGCTGTGTCTATGTCAGGGGGACCATATAAGGCAGCCTCGCAAGTTATTGACATTTCAAACATAAATGTGAACTGGTTCCAATGATTTAGGTATTTTTTTGGGAAAAAAAAAACTTAATGATGTTAATCCTGTTTATTTTTTAATATGCACTTGACAAGTCCCACAAATTTTTCTTTGAATATATACATACAACAATCATATAAAATTAAAAAATAGGATGGCCTTTTAAAATCGTTAAATAAAAAAAATCTCTTTTTTTGTCCTCTAGGAGTCTGGTATAGAAAACTGAACAGAATGCTTCTTCTTCTACTACCACTACTATTGTTATTATTTACTTGTAAGCAATTCTTGAAAAGGTGCCAAACACAGGTACTGAGCCATTTACATTAGAATTAGGTGCAGAATTGCAAATCTACTAACTTTTTTTTTTGAATTACAAAGGTAAGTTAGGCTTGAAAAAGTTCTACAAATTCATACTCGGGCTATGCCCAGTGACAGAAAGCCTGTCAATCAAAAAATAATCCCTGCAGCTTTGAGGCACCTCCAAAAGAGTGTGAGTAGTCGAATTCGCCATATGAGCTCCTCGCGCTAAGATATCCATGTTGCTGTAATGTAATTCAACATTCCAACTGTCATACAACAGATTACAGGTAATTTCAATCTCATCACGAAGATGGTGGTTTGGTCCACTATCTCGCACTAGAACATTGATCGCTTCAAGAGAATCTGAGTAAACTAGAATGTTCCTGAACTTCAAAGCTTGGCATAACTCCCGCCCAGTTTGGATTACTAGGATCTCAGCCCTTGTGATCGTAACACTCCCAAGTTGTCTTTGGAACCCTATGATCCACTGCCCCTGATCATACCTAATGAGTCCTCCACAAGCGGCCTGGTGAGGGATTCGAACAGAGGCATCAACATCTAACATGATCGTCCCTGCTGGTGGTGGCGTCCAGAGAGTCTCACCACTTTAATTCACTTTAAATTTGCGAGTTGAGAATAAAAATTTAACTCAAAATATGGGTTAAACGAGGTAATGCACTTAAATCACAAAAGAATATGAAAATAATTATATATATCTTTTAAAATTTATCTCTCTAATGTCTAAAACCATTAAAAAAAAAGTAAAAACTAAATTCTTCGGGCCAATCTACTTATTAGTATATGGGGTTGTTGGTTGAGGCCTATTATTTTTTTCTTAAAAATAGGCAATATGTAATTCTATTTCAAAGACTAGAGAACTAAATTTAACATCCTTCACCCCCAAAACTGCCATGAGCCAAATCAACTGAAAGTAGCAGAATGATAATTTTCAAAGCAAGCATTTTTATGTGGAGGTACCAACTTAATATTGTGTCCTTTTAGGAAAGGGGTAGAGAAGTACTTTTACACAAGTCGAGGTAAATATGTGGAGGAAATTATCTCATTTTACGAAAAAATACTGTTAAACGTACTTTTGAAGAGTAAATAAGCTTTTCTAAACAAGTACATTATTGTCATGGAAGAGTGTGGAGGATGGGCTACTCCCTGACAAATCAATGCAAATAATCGAATGTATATAAAGGCAAGTGCACAAGGAAAAAAAAGGCTTAAAATATATTTACATGCTGAAAAATATCTTTAAGAGAAAAAAATGGATTTATTCAGATTTTATATTGTACATGTGTGTGTAACGTAAACACGTACTTGATTTGAAGCTCATGATAGGGCTCATACAAGGGCGTATCTAGGTTTTATTCAGCGGGTTTAGTCACACCCTTTGACTTATAAAAAATTAGGTATATATTAGTACTATGTGATTTATTTTACATCCATCTATTTATTAATTTTGAACCTACTAAATTTTTACTTAAATTCTTCTCAAAAAATATTAAAAATAAATTTTATTTATCTTTTTAAAAAATAATTTACATCCCGGACAGAATCTGAATCCAACTGCTGGTTAGGTGATATTTTCCAAAGTCATTTAAGGGCTCTCACCCAAGAAACTGATCTAAAAGCCCTTCGATTTATATAAAAGGACACCGCACTCACAAGACTTGGGTTCCGTTTGGCAAATTGCCATAAACCACTTATAAGTGCTTATTTACATAAGTCGAGGCAAATATGTGGAGGAGATTGTCTCATTTTGCGGAAAAGCACTGTTAAACGTGCTTATGAAAATAAGCCCATGGTTACCAAACAGGCCCTTGGTCGCAATGCCGGCAACTCGTAATAGAGACACCGCATCTGCATGACACGTATTCAAACCCCCTACACATTTATTTATTTCAACTTGTACATTAGACGGACCGGGATAAATGGATAATTTTACAATTATTAGTAAAAATGAGAAATTACAATATGGTATTTTTCAAAAATGTAATCACTATTTCATCACATTTGATAGTATACAATTTTTTTTTATAATATTAGAAATTTTATTTGTATGATACCTACTATTAGATTTGATATTTTCATTTTAAATATAGTAGTAGTACAATATATAATTTATCATGCATGAAGATTATATATAATAGAGGTAAGTAAAGTAGATAATATGAGTGGACTCTACAAAACATACCATGTATAACAAATATTTATATTTTCTTAGTTATGAATATGTGGTTAAAAATACTAGGAATTGTTTTTGCGAAGTGAGAAAGCAAACCCCGTAATATGCTGCTTGCATTTTTTAATTAAATTGCGTTATTTATATCTTGACTTACTATATAAAATTAATAATGAATTTATTCAAAATATATCATATAGAGCAAATATTTCTTATTTTAACAATGTTCTCAGATTTTCCAGAGACATGCTTAAAATTTAAAGTAGAGATCAAAGCATGCCCCATACTTGACATGTGGGGTTTGAGGTTGGTTTTATTACATGTAACTTCATACTACTTATTATGAAAAATGTAACTTCCCACCGCTTCTTCTATCAAGAATTTAAATAGAAGATATAGTTAAGAATGTAGTGAACCCATTTATAGAAAGCATAAAATTATGGAAAAATATTTAACTTTTTAAAATATTATAAGTTCAATTTTTAAATTTAAAACAAAATGCAAAAACCGCTAATAAAAAACATGAACAGTTAAAAGTGTCAGGTGACAAGAAGTGAACCTGTTTTAGGGCTAGTTTGGGAGCAATTATACAAAATCTAGATTACAAATCTAGGTTTTCTCTTTCATACTTTTTTCTCTTTTCTCTTTCCTGCTTTTTATCTCTTTCTCTTTGTTACTTTCCTCTTTCATATCCACTTTTTTACCTCAGAATCCGTAAAAGCTATAACTTCCTAAACATAAATCACTTTTCGGATTTTGTGAAACCTAATTTTTACCTTGGATTCTGTGAAACCTAGGTTTCAAACCTGATTTCCAAACAAGCCCTTAATCTTTGCTCTCTTACGTTTATAGATTCGTCGCCCAACTCACTGCTTCCCTCTTAATTACTTAACTGTCACTGCATCCTAATCATCCATCAACTTATCCTTAGGAGAAGTCCTATCAGGTGGCCTACAATCTGATCTGTTTAAGATCTAGTTTGGTCTAGCCTATTTATTAAAAATGTCAGGTGAATGCATATTTAAAGGTCTAATTGTATAAATAGGTCAGACCTATTTTTTTAAAGCCTGACATGTAAGCCTTTAAGCTGGCCTGTTTATATATAAAATAAATATAATTATTTTTATATGATGCAAATAACACTTTTTGTATTTTTTAAATCCAAATTTTTATATTAAATACTTACATCCAATAAATATAGTAGGCTTAAAGCATACCTTGAGGTCTTTTAAAGGTGTACAATAGTAGGCTTAAAGCTTACTTTGAGGCCTTTTTAGAGGTCTATATTATATATATGCCTCTAAAAAGGCTTCAGGCCTTTCGAAGGCTCAGGCCTGAACCTAAAAAAAATCTACATTCAGGCTCAGGCCCAGACTCAGACTCAACATTTTCATTACAGACTCAGACCTATTTAATCAAAATCTAGCCTAGTCTGACCTATTTCCATCCCTGCGTTTTCTTCATAATCTGCAGTGGACGATGGCATAACTAAGATGATTTGAGGCAAATTACTCTGCATAGGAATTGTATTTTTGTCTTCATCATTAATTATTATGGTGACTATGACGACATGTATGAATCGGAACTCTCAAACTACTACTTAAATCTAGGGTGTGGCTATAGGGAAGGAAGAGATTTTCACATTCATTCATCACTGCCTTTTTTTTTTTTAAAAAAAAAGGTCTCTGTGATGAATGAGTTCACAGTATTTAATATGATATCTGATAAAATCTAAAGCAGGCAGTTGATGGTTAAGTGTTGAAGAATTAGTTGGCGACACCTAATCTGAAATTGAACTGGTATTTCTTGTCGCTTACTTTCTGCCATTAATGCTTCCCCACACACACGGTATGGGATGGGACTCTCTAGTCGGTCCTGCTTCGACATTCAAACACACTGATATTTTGATCTCATGGGGCTATCAGTCTCTATTTAAGGCGTCACCCATATTCCATCTTCTTCGCATACAACTTCTAGAATAATTAATCATGGAGATGAACAGAGAAGGAGAAGTTGGAGTGAACAATCATGAGTGTAAGAAAGTGAGAGTCTGTGATTTGGTCTTAAGGGTTTTAGGGTTGGTATTCACTCTTGTGGCTGCTGTTTTGATGGGTGTGGATAAGCAGACGAAGGTGGTAGGTGTGAAGCTTGTGGATACTTTACCGGCTATAAATGTTCCTGTTATTGCTAAGTACCATTACTTGTCTGCTTTTCTGTA
Source organism: Vachellia pachyceras (assembly GCA_025593235.1). NCBI lineage: Eukaryota > Viridiplantae > Streptophyta > Magnoliopsida > Fabales > Fabaceae > Vachellia > Vachellia pachyceras. The sequence goes on from JANTPZ010029770.1 coordinate 7,950, forward strand.
AGTCCTCCCTCTCTCCCTTCTCTGCTTCATCTTAGGTTTCTCTCATGGATTTGGCGTAGCTTTTTGAAGGTTGAAAAGTCATCTTTGGAAGTTCCAAAATGCTGATTAGATTTAGATCAACGTTTGGACAAAATGAGTTTTTGCTTGAAGTGATGTTGAAGTTAACAGCATATTATTTAAGGTCATGCATGTTTGGGATGTCTTTTACAACGTTAAAACAGAATTTTCAGCCTAAAAAGCCAGTGTGCCGTAGTCGTTAGGATAAATTATTTTTTGCTCAAAAGCCACGTTAATTTGTAGCGACATTTCTGCTTTTTACTATTAGTTTTTAGCTTCCTTTTATCTGAACAAGTTTATATCATACTTTTTTATGAAAATATATTCAAATACGTATCACTTGCGTTAATAGCTTTCTACTCAAATTTTAGTTTGTAAAAAAACAACTGAGAGAAAAGCCATTTATAAAGGCCTGTGTGTGTAATGCAATATCTATTGCAGCAATTGACTTTTACCCAACTTCAATACATAAACATTAGTCCAGAGAGGTCCTTAATCGTTAGGTGCAATGGATATATACAGGTACTTTGTGGTAGTGAATGCAATAGCAAGTGGATATGCAGGGGTGAGTATTGCAGCAGCTGGGATTGGAAACAGAGGAGGAGGAAGCAAAGTATTAGTGACAGTGATGAGAGTGATGGATGCTTTAATGGTGGGATTGTTGTTCTCAGGCTGTGGAGCCGCCGTAGCTCTGGGAGTGATAGGCTTCCATGGAAATTCCCATCTTCAATGGAACAAAGTCTGCAATGTCTTCTCCAGATTCTGCAACCAAGTTGCTGCTGCCTCTCTTTTGTCTCTTCTTGGATCCCTCACTTTCCTTCTCCTCCTTCTGCTTCCTTCCCTCAGGGCATTCTAGTGTTTTGGCAAGCCATAAGCCACTTTTAAGCCATAAACCAAAACCAAAACCAAAACACAAGCCATAAGCCATAAGCCATAAACCAAAACACATATATGTATGTGTTTTGGTTGTTTAACCTATAAATAAATATACTCAAATTGAATTCATATATGATATCTTCCTGTTCTTCATTCATTTGTTTTTGAAATATTGTTCACTTCTTGTTGTTCCCCTTTAGCCCAAGTTTTTTTAACTAAACCACATGTATGTTTCTATGAGAGAAAATTCTGTTCGAAACACTTATGATCATACATTGGGATTCGAAAATTAGGTATAAACATTGTAAGAGATTAATCTCTATTAAACTCAATCCAGTTACTTCTTTAGTCCAAGTTTATGTGATTCATGTTGAATCCAGATCTTCTAGAGTCAATCATTGGAGGTTAGAAAATGTTCCAAGTGTTGACCCCAGGAGCAATCTGACGGCCTATATTTCGGTGGCAATATGAAAATCCAGAGGCGTATCAGCGAAATTAGTCAACAAATGGAGCCACTATGACGCAGAGAGCCATAAATAGAAAATTGGAATTCTAAAATGACAACTTCAAATGTAATATCCTGACGCTGCATTCAAATGCAAAGTCACCTGAAATAGAACATCAACTTGAACAACATGACAATGAATAAAAAAGAGGATTGAGTTTCCGATGAGCACTGAAATTTGGGCTGGGCTTATTTCAAGTATTTTTTCACTACATACATTTATCTTCCTATTAGATAATTTTGTTTGAGTTATTACGAGATACTAAATACTGTCACTTTTCTCAATAAATTTATCATATTATAAGATACTAACTCCTTCCAGTCCACTAAACCAACCCTTGTTTGTGTAAGTTGTCTGGAGATTGTAGTTCCAATCTATTTGTTGATACTGTTTTTTATATACGGAACTTTGACGGTAGGGCTTTTATCAATCTCTATTGGCTTGTATCAAAAAATATTTCTATGGGCTCCATACTGGTTTTATATTCTGCAGTTCTCTTCTCATAATTATATATATATATATATTAAAAAAACTGTTAATTAAACATAAGTGATTAAAATCAATAGTATAATATACAAATTGTGGTAATCTTGAGGTTTAATTTACAACAAAAAGTTGTTCTGTGTAATATTTGTGGAAATTAGAAATTGCTTCCTAACATGAGGTCTGTCATCCATCCTTGAATTGAAAGCGATGATAAAAGCAAAAGAACATAAGGACAATATCCTTTATATTATTTTTAGAATAAAATACATTCATGCAGATTTAGGGTTCGTTTAGCATCAAGGTTTTGAAACCTAGGTTTCAAAACCTAGGTTTGAAACCTAGGTTTTCTCTTTCATACTCTCTTTTTACTACTCTTTCTTACTTTCCTCTTTCTTACTTTTTCTCTCTTTCTCTTTCTTACTTTCCTCTTTCATACCCACTTTTTC
>JANTPZ010029773.1:0-11521 GCA_025593235.1 Vachellia pachyceras
CTTTTTCTCTCTTTCTCTTTCTTACTTTCCTCTTTCATACCCACTTTTTCTTACTTTTTTACCTCGAAATCTGTAAAAGCTATAACTTCCCAAACATAAATCACATTTCAAAACCTAGGTTTTACTTCGGAATATGTGAAACCTAGGTTTCAAACCTAGCATCCAAACCAGCCCTTATAAGTGAACAGCTTGATTTCCTGGGGGCAAGTTTCTCCTCATCTTCCTCATTCTGGCCGATGCTGCAGCATGAATTTTTCCCATGGGCAGAGACAGGATTTATGAAAGCATCATCATGCTCATAATTTTTAACAGAACCGTTACAACTGATGAGACCGTCCGGCTGAAACATTGCATTTACAAGTCAGTAACAATAGGAACATGTAGTTCAAAATATGTTTAAGTCGTTGGTTTCACGGGTTTTACCACCAATTTGGTGAAGTTCACAGTTCTGGATTGATAAGCATGAAGCTTCTCGGCCAGACAAGAAGATACACCAGAGTTGCAGAATTGGATGCCTTGATCGCTACCAACCTGTGGCACCCAATATAGCCATTATGATCAAAACGATAGAAAAGAGTGAATACAGTGCTGTGTGCTTAAAAATGTTTCTCTTTAAGTGATAATGTCAGTATCAATTGATCTTACTATGTATATATACACGACCTATAACAACAAAACATTCTATGATGGGGAAAGAGCAAAATCAAACTGTGTATGGTATCATCTAATGTTTTTTGTTGAAAAATCATGAGGAGCATTAGTAGACACTCACATGGGCAGACGATGAAAGAACTTGAAAATTGTTTCTGAGCAAAGTAGGAAACTTGGGTGGTGATCCAGAAGCAAGAGGTTGAGAAGGAGCGGTGGATTGTTCATATAGAGCCATCTTGTTCCTTGGAGGAGCTTTTGGAGTTTTGGTCCTCCTTTATCTGCATCTTTCATATGCAGCCTAGGAAACATTGGACTTATCTCCTTTATCTCTACAATCCCTCCTTTCATCATTAATTATTCCCTCCTTCTTAACACTCCTAATCCACTCACAAAAAAGTTCTTAATCCAACCAAATTCGGAAGACCTCACGTGTATATACTTTTTCAGAGAAATTTGGTTCAGCGAAAAATTAACAAACACTTGGTACGCATTATATTTTCGACCTTCTCTAAGAAATAGAGCTTTTGATCATAAACTATTTGGTTTGGGAAGAAAGAGCAACAAGCCCCCACTTTTCAAAATATGGAAGTTTTAGCTAAATATATATATAAAGAGATCAAAACAAGATATCAATGACAAGAGCAAAAAGGGTCTTATTGACTGTAAAGGGTATAGCTTTTGAAAATTGGGGGGGGGGGGAATCCCAACAATCTCTTTTCTGGTCCCTTTCAGTTAAGCATCAAAACCTCCATTATCAAAGGGAAATTATGTCTGATATATAGGAACAACTTATTAGCATTTGGACGAGAGAAGATTGGGAAATGAGTTTAAGGGCAGTGGCCGAGCCTCTTCTCTTCACATCGAAGTGTTTGGCGAAGAGCACGGCAAAGAGACTGCTTCATAACAACACGTTGAAGTAGGAAGAAATATGTCTATCTTTTGGGTCCATCTTTATTGTATGTTAATGCCTCGTTTAGTACCCAAAATTCATTTGGATGGATATGGAAATTGATGTGGAAATAGAAATGAGATTTAAAAGTATGTTTGATATGTCATGAAGTATAATTTTTTAATGAAAAGACCTAAAAGTCCCTTTAAAATTAAAATGAGCCTTTTGCCTTTTTTTTTGCCAACAAAATGAGGCTTTTGCTGATCGACTCGTCTTCCTCACTATCTCCATTGTTCTGCTTTTTTCTGTTGCCATGGCGGTTGCTCACATTGTCGGCGATGACCAGGGATGGGGCCCTGGTTTCAATTACATAGAATGGGCTCTTCATCAGTTGCAGCTTCCCGGCTGGTACAGAATCACTCACCAGCGGGAACGACGTCGACCAGCTAGCCACTGCAGGGAGGAAGTGGTACGCTTGTGGTAAAGTTGATCACTGTGCTAATCGTGGAATGAAGCTCGCCATCACTGTTCTTGCTAATGGTCCGGAGAAAGAAGCTAGCCATCACGTCGACGTCGCGATGCTTGCTGCTGCTGACCGGAGAAAGAAGCTCGACCGACGACGCTGATGACTAAGATGATGCGACGATGATGGATTGTTGTTGACGACGACGATGACGCTGACTGTTGTTGTTGGATCCAGTTTCAGTCCTCATCCTTCTAATAGCGTACGGTGCTCATCTACCAAACGCAGCGTTTCACTAATAAATTGATGCATCCTTCTTCCCCCAAAATCGACGCCTCCATCTCTGCAATGCCTCCTTCTTCCCTCAAAGCTACGAAAGTGCACAGTGTATACAAAACAATCGGGAATAATTTTTTTTATCTAATGATGCGATTTCACAAAGTCTACCATCGACTCCCTCTTCTCCACTTCTCCCCAATCTCATTCCCTTCTAATCCTTCTATTCTTTCTTTAATTCCTCCATATTCATCACGACTCAGATTTCCTCGCAGAATCACCGCTAATTTTACTAGTATTACTTCAATGAGTTGCTCCCGGTTTCGCAATTTTCTCCTCTTAGTTCTATGGTTGCTGAAGACGGTACCTTGTTCATGAGGTACAGAAGGTTGCCGGTGCATTTGTGAGACCAAACGGCATGACGAGGAATTCATACGATCCATACCGTGTGACGCATGCCGTCTTTGGTTCATCCCCTTCAGCTATACGAATTTGATAATATCCACTCCTTATATCAAGTTTGGTGAAGTACCTGGTATCGCCCAGTTGATCAAAGAGATCATCGATCCGAGAAATGGGATACTTGTTCTTGATGATAATCTTGTTGGGCGCTCGATAGTTTCGCAATTTTCTCCTCTTAGTTCTATGGTTGCTGAAGACGGTGGGGGCGGAAACTCCAATGGTTCCGTTTCTTCCTCCACGGCTACCTTTGATTACGAAGGTGAGGTGAAAAGGGTTGTTTTTAATCTCTCTCCATAGTTTTCCCGATGTCTTGGTCTTCATGCATAGTGCAGTCAAAAGATGGAAAACAGTGCTCCTTTTGCACTAGTTCAATCATCTTTTGTGTTTGGAAGAAGTTTGTCCTGTTCTGTAATTGAAACGTTGGAGCTGTAATAGGCAGAATCTATCTGGATCCAGTTTGGAGGCGTCGATTTTGGGGGAAGAAGGATGCATCAATTTATTAGTGAAATGCTGCGTTTGGTAGATGAGCACCGTACGCTATTAGAAGGATGAGGACCGAAACTGAATCCGTTGTTGTTGATGCGACGAAGAAAGAAGCTCGAATAGAAATGAATTTCATCAGGAGTTCAATTTCAGTGTATCAAATAAATATTAATTATAGAAATGAATTCTATTTTTAAATTCCTATATCTAATTTCAGTGTATCAAACGGATCCTAAATCCCTTCTAACTCGCTTTTCGTTTCCGTGCAACTTGACCATTGGATTCAAATTACATCCTAGAAAATCAAATCTCATGCGTCTAAAGTACAAACAATTGTACTTTTTATTGGCAAAAAAAAACAATTGTACTTTTTTTAAAGTAAAATCTTCTGAGCCACATTGTTAAGAGTCAATTATTTTTTTAAAAAAGAACGTCTTATAAAAAATGGCATATATTTGTTAAAAATAATTTGAGATCCTCCCATATCAATTTAAAAGTCTAACCGAATTAAAAAATTTAGTGACTCACAATTTTGGTAAATTTTAATTATTAATCGAATTATTTGATTCAGTTTAAGTGACCTGGTTATAATTAAACTAATAAATTTTAATAATATATTAAGGTAGGTTAAAGTATACTTTTTTAGTTCTTTATATTTGCACCATATTTCATTTTAGTCCTTTAAGTTTAAAAAGTGCGCTTTTAGTCCCTCAAACTTAACACCGTTATTTTTTCTTAACGGAAGTTGCTAACTCATTAAAATTAACATTATTATTTTAAATCTTTTTTATTTTACATAATTTAAAATATCAAATTTATTATATTATTAAATTAAAATTAAAATGTGAGTAAACTTTATCAACGTTTTATTGCACAGTCATCAATTAAATTTGATGATTCAGTAATTTCCGTTAAGAGAAACTAACGGCATTAAGTTTGAGGGACTGAAAGTGCACTTTTTAAACTTAAGGGACTAAAATGAAATCTGCCACAAACATAAAAGACTAAAAATATATTTTAGCCTATTAAGGTATTAACAAAAAAATTAACTTTTGATTATTAATTATTTTTATATTTAAGTAATTAAATAGTATGACATTCAATTTAATCTTCTCAATCTATAAAAAAAATATTTGAAACCTGTATACCTTCGGTCAATCTTATTGTACGGTAAATCCCTTCGAACTCGCTTTTCGTTTCCGTGCAACTTGACGATTGGGATTCAAATTACAGGCTAGAAAATCAAACAATTGTACCTTTTTAAAAGGAAATGAGCCACATTGTTAAGAGTCAATTTAAAAAAAAAAACAAAGAACGTGAAATGTTATCCTCCCATCACTTGTCATTTATTAAAAAAAATGGCATGTGTTTATTAAAAATAATTTGAGATCCTCCTATATCTATTTAAAACTCGAACCGAATTGAAAAATTTAGTGGCTCACAATTTTCGTAAATTTTAATTATTAATCGAATCATTTGATTCAGTTTAAGTGACCTGGTTATAATTAAATTAATAAATTTTAATAATATATGTTAAAGTGTTAACAAAAAATTAACTTTTGATTATTAATTATTTTTTATATTTAAGTAATTAAATAGTATGACATTCAATTTAATTTTCTCAATTTATAAAAAATATTTGAAACATATATCCTATAAGAAACTTAATTGTAATTCTAGTTTCGTTAACAACCATATCAATTTCTAACATATATCCAATCAAAAATATTTTGAAAAAGGTCCTGTCTCATAACTTCCGGATAACTTCTATATCCAATCAAACATCGCCACGTCAGAAAAAGGTGCTGTCTTCACCAATGGGAAATGGATACTGTTTATCCCAAAGTGATGCGCCCTCAATTGCATCCTTCAACTTATAAATCGAGTTAAATTGTCATAAACCATTTATAAGTGTTTATTCACATAAATCGAGGTAAATATGTGGAGGAGATTGTCTCGTTTTACAGAAAAGCACTGTTAAATGTCCTTATGAAAATAAGCCCATGGTTACCAAACAGGACCATTAACTTAATAAACATTTTTACCAACGCGGTAGAGAAGTGGATTTACCATTTATGAGGTAAATGTGAGAAGGAGATTATTTTATTTTGCGGAAAAATACTGTTGAACGTATGTTTGATTTTTTTAAACGCATTGCCAAACAAACCTAATATCAATATTTTTTATTTTTGAGACCAATTAAATTAGTTGATAATATAATATACTACTATTAAAAATTGTATTTAAAAAAATTATTTTTGGTGCAAGCCACGCCTTATGTCCATGAATTCGTAATGACCCCAAAGTAACGCATACGCATGCAGGACGGCCATTCATTAATTGAGATTTTGACAAATTTCTTTTTCCAATTTTAAAATTTTGACATTCTTTTTATTTATCTCTACTCGTATTCCACTTCTGCACGGCCAAGTGGCCCCCACCCAGATTGTATCTAAGGAGAATTCCCTCTTTCAGATTTTGACAAATTTTAGCATATATTATTCCTCTTTATTTTACAAAAAAATATTTAAATCATGTAATCCTAATCTTATTTTTTCAGGTGCACTTAACACCCTAATTTTTTTATACAATTTCATCATTCATCTTCTTAATTTGATGTAATTACATCCCTCCCTTTAACTTTTAACCTATTATTTTATGGCATTTTAGTCTTCAACTTTTAACTCATTTATAATTTAGTTCCTCAAACTATTTTATGAAATTAAGCTAATAATAAAGCTTCCAAGTGCCCTCAATAATTATTTTATAAGGATTCCAAAAAATTATATTTATTTTCAATAATTCATCCATTTAGGATCATAAAGTTAAAACTTCTTTTAGGGCTGGCTAGTTTAAGGTTAAAAGAATGAAAAATTTACATCGGGTATCATTTTTTCATGAAAACAATATCTATTACTCTATTTTTTATGGAAATTTTAGAAATCAAATTAATTTTTCAAAATTCATCCATTTGGGTTAAAAAAAGGCCACATCTTATTTTTCAAATATAATTTTTTATTCTTATGGATGAATTTTGAATGGATGTGGCATTTATGGTCAAAATTGATAAATTTTAAAAATTAATTTTATCTCTAGAATTCTCATAAAAATGGAATCATAAAAGTTATTCCCATAATTTTTTTTACAATAAAAAATTTTCATTCTTTTGATTTTAAACTAATCCTAAAAGAATATGTGATCTTTTGACTCTAAACGGATGAATTATTGTAAATAAATTTAATTTTTCATGAAAAATTATTGATTGTACTTGGAAGATCATTTTTTATTAGTTTGAGGGATCAAATTATAAGTAGTTAAAAGTTGGAGATTAAAAGTTAATTTTCCCTTAAAAAATTGGCTAAAAGTTAAGGGGAGGGATGAAATCAGGGGCGGAGCTATGTGGGAGTGAGGGTGGGCAAATGCCCCCACTCAATTTTTGGGGTTTATGTAAGTAGCTATTGGGTTTTTTTTTTTTTTGCACCCACAGACTTTTAAAATTTAAACCCACTCAAATTATTTGCAAGTCTAATTCAAAACAATAAATATCATTGCAATTCAAATGCCTCCACTCAATTTTTGGGATTTATGTAAATAACTATTGGGCTTTTTATTTTGCACCCACTGACTTTTAAAATTTGAACCAACTCAAATTAGTTGAAGGCAATTAGGAGCATCAATTGATTGTGTTAGCTTTCTCTTAAAGCAAGGATTGGCTTTTCGTGGTCATGATGAATCGGTCGATTCTGTTGATTAAGGCAACTTTCTTGAACTTCTTAAGTTTCTTGCTAATCATAATGATCTAATGAACAATACTGTCTTAGAAAATGTTCCTGAAAATAATCGTTTGACTGCTCCTGAAATTCAAAAGTATATTGTTAATGTTGCTTCTACAGAGACCACTCACGCTATTATTAATTATCTTGGAAATGAACCATTTTCTATTATTGTTGATGAGGCACGTGATAGATCAAGTAAAGAGCAAAAGGTTGTTGCCTTGCATTATGTTAATAAGAAAGGAAGTATTGGTGAGCGCTTTCTTGGTATAATGCATGTCAAAGATACAACTTCTTTATCATTGGAGATGGCAATTGATGACTTGCTTAACAAACATAAGCTGAGTATATCAAGAATTCGTGGGTAGAATATATATGATGGTGCTAGTAACATGCGAGGTGAATTTTGTGGACTCAAGAGAGTAATTTTAAATATGAGATCACGTCGAAGACAATTGTAAAATATGCAATGTCTAATTATATATGTGCAAAAATTTCATATGATTTTGCCGGCATCCTTGTGGTGCGATTGGCGCTGGTATTGCCCTTTGTGGCACGCATTCACGGTTCGATCCCTGCCTGCAAGCTGTTGTGCCAACTCAAAAAAAAATTTCATATGATTTTAGCATTTATCACTTAGTTTTACATTATAATTACTATTGTCATTTGCCAAAAATAAAAAAGCTGCCCCCACTGATGAAAGGTCCTGGCTCCGCCACTGGATGAAATTACATCAAATTAAAAAGATGAAGGATAAAATTGTACAAAAAATTAGGGTAATGGAAGCATCTTAGAAATAATATTAAGTTATATTTGCTACCTTACCCTTCTATTAATATTGAAAATATTAATTTTTAAAGATTTAAAAGATACATTACATTGCATCGATCGATAATTTATGCTACAAAAGATATATTGCTATTGCTACATAACTCACCATGTTAAGTTTGAATGAATGTGTCAAACTTCTATAAGAAAGTTACCATTTATTAGACTCAAATTATTTGAATTTGATTAATGAAAAGAAGCGATCATGTGATTGTGAGGTCAAACTTTGACATGTGTATGGTTTTTTTGGGGGAGGTTATGTGATTTTTCAATAATAGCTATATTATTTAGTTAAAATATAATAAGTTGGAAATTTTATAAAATGTTAAACTGCATATTGTCGTGAACTTTTTAAAGGGTAATGTTATCCTAAAATTTTTAAAACAAAGCAATATTTTTTTATTGTTAGAAATATTAACGGTCAACATTAATTTTTAATTGGTCAATGTTAGTTTTTTAATGATGATAAGAAACATTGCTCTATTTTAAAATTTCTAAGACAATATTATTCCAAAAGACTTTAAAGACAATATTACTCTCAAAGGAAATTTTTCGGCACAAATTTACATTAGTAGTGAAGGAAGGGAACAAGATATTGATAAGTTGAGATCATGAATGACATTTTAGAGAAGTCTAAGTAACCATATGAGGTCAAAATTTTGGACATAGACTTGAAAGAAAGAAAAAACATACTTCTGGTTTCTAAATTGTATTTTTATTTTAAAGAAATTAAATAAAGACGTTCTTTGTTGAACTGAGTTAGATAATGAGCCTGTTTGGCAAATTGCCATAAGCCACTTATAAGTGCTTATTCACATAAGCCGAGGCAAATATGTGGAGGAGATTGTCTCATTTTGCGGAAAAACACTGCTAAACGTGCTTATAAAAATAAGTCCATAGTTACCAAACAGGCCTAATAAGGGGGAAATTAAGGAATATTGACAATATTGAGCTGTGATGATGGGTAGCATGTGGCTTTAGCTAAAGATAGGACTCATCTCTGCACACTTAAGAATGCACTTTGCTAAAAAAGTTTGTATAGCCAACTTGCCTTCTTTTTAGTTTTTTCAGTGTCTATTCCTATTCAGATATTCCATTTAAGAACGTATTTTATTTTTGAAAAAAGTTAATCTTTTAATACTTATAAAATTGACTCAGTTATATCTCAGTAACTAAATTTTGACTCAATAGAATTTAGTTCTTATAGTTGGGTTAGTTGAAACTGATAAGTTCATTAATTTTAAATCATAACAACTTAATCCCTATAATTTTAATCACTTAAAACTTTATTCCTAAGCTTCTTATGATATATATAATTTTATTGTATAAAATATTTACGCCACTAATTTAAATGTCTAAAGTTAAAGGAATTGAGCTGCATTGAATTAAAATTCAAGATCGAGATTAACATGCCCCGATCGAAAGGATTTCGGTAATTTGAGTATTAGGCCTTGAATTTGAGTCATTTGAATGCAAAAAAAAAAAGAATTATTCCAAATTGGGTTTGATGACATTTGAATTTAACTTAATCAGATAGCTATATAAAAAAATAAAAGATTGAATTGTATCGAATTAGAGAAATAGAAATTGAGTTGTACTGAATCAAAAATTTTGAGTTACACTTGGGTAAAAGCTATAGTTAAAAAAAATCATTGTCCGGACCAAATAGCATTGGGGTTTGGATTAGTCATATTGGATATTGGATAGATAGTGTATATGAGGAACGAAGTTGAAGGTGAAGTTGGGGTTTGCATAGATGTACTCACAAAAGGAGTCCTGTAAAAAATTGAAGCAAAAAAAAAAAAAAAAAAATTCCAACGGCTGCAGAAAGTTGGAATCTTCACACTTCTGTACCGTCTGATTCTGATTTCACCTCAGTAGAGTCCTCTTAAAAAGTCCCAAAAAGCCTTCAGCCCTTCACCTTTCAGTTGATGAGTGGTAGAATGATGATCCCATTATATATATGCTTACATATTTAATATGTTTGTCACAAGTTTAACAAGAATGTAGCAGAAAGTGAAAACATCACAGGCTATGATTAAAACTATGATTAAAACAGAAATCTTTTGGAAAAGAGGTAAGTGATACTTCTATTAGAATTAGAACATGCTCTCACTTTTTCTCATGCAATTTTCACTGCAAATTTGTAGTGCGCATGAGAACTTGGAATGTACACAGCAAACCAAAAGGAAGTGGTCAGAGGGATAAATAAAATAATACATTAATTAATCAGTTTTCAGATTAAAAAAATCCTTTCTCTCTCTGCAATATCTCATTCATTCATATGCCCCCCATAGTCTCTCACATAACCCACCCATCTGACCCAGAAAGCCCTATCTTTTTTTCGAAACTGCAATATTTTATTAGTACCACTTTGTTGTTATTGTTGTCGTTGTTATTATTATTATTATTATTATAGTGTCCTGACGCATCAGTTGTCCAAGTACCAATATATTTCTTATCATACAAAGCCCAAGCTTACTATTTGTTCTTCCTATTTATATATATAAGCTTCTCTTGAACAAACTAACTTCATTTCTACTACTTGTATTCCATGGCAATTCATAAAGGTACATCCTTTCTTCTTTCCATGATGTACTCTCCCTTTTGGTTGTTAGATATACCTTATCAATATTAAATCCCCCCCCCCTTCCACACACACGCACAACGAAAAGCTCCACAGACCAGTACTCAAAGGTCAATTTCCAAATCTGATATAAGCTTTGGCTGTTTTTCTTTCGTTTCATTACAGATTTGACCATATTCTGAATCAAACAAATTTCATGTGTACATAAAAGTTGGGTATCAATCATCTTCTGCTCTGTTTCTCTCATTGAAGCCTCAAACCTAGTTTTCTGAGTTGGCTAGGTCTTGGATTCATATTCCGGTGTTCACAGCAGCTAGATCTAGAGCTGGTAAGTCCTTCAAAACTTAATCATTATAATTTATCTAATTTAGTTGACACCTAAATTGGGTGTGTTCACACACACACACACACACAATGAACTCTGAACTAACTAGATACCTGAATTCTTTGAAATTTTTATATCAGAAAGTTGTAATTGAGTCCTTATCAATGGATGGTCTTAGTTGGGATGCCTCACATGCTGTGGAGAACCTACCCATATTGTGGAGCAATATTGAACAACAAGAGCTTGAAGCAAGCCTGAATTCAATAAGCTTTCCTAATAATCCAATGCAACAAGAGATGCAGAAGCAGCCTCTAACAGTTCATCATCATCATCATCATCATCATCATCACCATCATCTATATGCAAATTCTGGAAAAGGGTTGATCAAAGAGATGGTTCAATTACCAGAAGCTGAAGCAGAACTAACCGCTTCTGCTGCCAGTTCAAAGACAAGTCTGTCACAACTAGTAGTAGGCGGTGGGTCCAGCTGGGCTGCTGCTGGTGGATCTTGCAGTATGAATAGTAACCCATTTGGTAATTTTGATCCTCCTGAATTCAACAGCATGGCTCATTACCAACATCCACAACTTGTTGTCAATAACAATGGCTGCTCACAAAATGGTACCACCTTCTCTGCCGAGTCACTAGATTGCTTGTTCTCAGCTAAAAATAGCAATACAGCGGACACATCTGTTGAAGACGATGGTGGAGTTTGCTCCATGATCTTACCTGATTGCAGTAGAAGATCAAACTTATGGAGCTTTAGTTATAATAACAGCAATGG
>JANTPZ010029774.1:0-15379 GCA_025593235.1 Vachellia pachyceras
ATCACTTTCCTTGATATGTGCTTATTTCCTTTCTGGCATGGTTGGACTCGTAGTTGGGGTTTCCCGCAAAGATCTTTATTCATCATAAAAGATTGAGCTGTAAAATTTTGAAAAGGGCCACCATTTGGAATTTCACCTTGCAATAAATTATAGGAAAGATTAATGTATTTAAGATGGTGTAATAACTCTAAGGATTTTGGGATCACACCAGACAAATAATTATGAGAAAGATCCATGGACTCCATGTTTATTATGCCTCCAAGTGATTCGGGAATAGGCCCTTGTAATTTGTTTTGAGCCAAAGATAGGCTTTGCAAAGTTAGCAAGCCACCCATGGTTACAGGGATGCCTCCTAATATTTGATTTCTTGATAAGTTCAGTAGTGTAATTGCTCTCAAGTTTGATACATATGGTGAAATTAAGCCACTCAATGCATTGGAGGATATGTCTAAAATCAAGATATCTTTGAGACTCCAAAGAGAAGAGGGAATAGGAGAAATCAATTCATTAGAGCTAAAATTCAACTTCTGCAAGGAGGTATTCCCAAGACAATCTGGAATTGCTCCAAAAAGCATATTGCTGTCCAGATACAACACACTTAGACTTTTAAGTTGGCAAAATTCATTTATAATGGACCCTTGCAATCTGTTGTTACTGAGACTTAAACCTTGAAGAACATGTAATTTGCTAACTGTATCCGGAATCAACCCAGTCAAATCATTCCCATCCAAAGCTAACCCGAAGAGACTTGTTAAATTTCCTATTGAATTGGGTATAGCTCTGCTAAATTCATTAAATGACAAATCTAACTTAATGAGCTTAGAAGCATTTGATATGCTGCATGGAATTTGTCCCGTTAGTTTATTTTCCCCCAGAAATAACACCTTCAAGTTGGGAAGTCCAATTCCTATAGATGATGGGAGACGGCCATGGAGGAAATTACCACTAAGGGATAAATATGTTAATGTTGAAATGTTGAAAATATTGGAAGGAATAGGTCCAGTCAAACTGTTTGGTCCCAGTTCTAACCTTTCAAGTTTAACAAGATTGTCTATATCCCTAGGTACCAAACCTGGAAACACAAAAAATTGATTCATAAAAAATTGAAATAGTTAACAGTGTTTGTAGATATTATGTATATATATATGTATTCTGTAACATAAAAAGGTGTTTGCAATTAATATATAAATATACATGATAAATCTCTATTTTGTATGAAATAAATGTATTTAATATTGATCTTTTGGCACTTTATTAGGGCTTACATGTGTTAATTAGAGGTTAATTTGTTAAAAAGTGATTTTATGAATTAATTGATAATTTGATATATTTTATCACTCTTTAAATTCCCCAAAATTTCTCTCAGTTTAATTACATGATATTGGAATTCAATGTGTATGACTTTTTTTGTAATTAAATGTTGAGAGAGAAACCAAAAATCAGCTGAAACCGAATTTGTTATGCTGGAACTGAATAGGTTAAGGGAGAACCAGAAATGAGGAATGGAATTAGAAACAAAGTGGGACCCCCTTCTCTGTTTTTTTTCGCTTCAGCCACATACTCTCTCCACTTTTCAATATTCCATGCCATAACCATTTCCTTCACTCTTCCGTTTGGTTACATCATTCCTTCCACCACATAGTTTTTTTATTTATTTTATCTATCATTATTTTTAACCACCTTACGTCTCCTTTTTCCATCACTATTCTTTCCCTTTCAATTCCATTCCCTCTCTCTCTCCATCACACATCATTCATTTAACCCACCTTTTTGTCTTTTTCCCAATTCTCTCACCACCACATCATTTTCTATTTTCTTTTCTTTCCGCCTGACCATTCACGTGACACTTTCCATTCTCTCTCCGCCTCGCTTTCCATTCTATTACGCATTCCATCTCCGCCTCGCTCCACCTGCTTCATCTCCATTTTTCCTGTTTGTCATCTCCACCTCTGTCTCATTCAAGCTCATTCTCATTCAAATTCAATGTGTATAACTTAGTTTTTATTTGGAAGACCCAAGACAAGGCTTAATCAATGCTATAACAAAAAATACACCTATCTTACTCATCCCAAAATCCTAATATGCATCGATGTTGAATATATTAAAGGAAGAGAATCCTAATATTCTATTTATAAATTATTTTTAATATGTTTTGTCTTGAAATGGAAATAGTTATTAGAGGGTCTACAACTTAATTCAGCTAGAACCTAACTCGATTTGATCTTTTTAAGAAATAGGCAAAGTTAAGACCTAACCTGACTTGTATTTTAATATATATATATAAGTTTTAATTTCATTTTTTCTTTTTGTATTTTAATATATATATATAAGTGTATAACTAGAGTATAACTAAAAAACTATTTTTTCTTGTTAAGACCTAACCTGACTTGTTTAAACTATAAAAAAATTCTTTTTATATTTTATATAATTGTGTTCCTTTGTAGAGTATAACTAGTGGACTCACTGCCAATAATTTAGATTTCAAATAATAACTCTTTTGAATTAATTTTTATTTCAATTTATTAAATGAGATACTAATTAATTTTAATTGAATAACGTAAAAACCTATTTAAATCCTACAATACGTAAACCGATAAACTTATAAGCATATAATGATTAATCTCTTAAGCATATTTAAATGTCTACATTTTAAGGAACACTTAAAAATGCTTCAAATCATGATACGCCGCTTAAAGGCTCAAACCTGAATTTAGGCCCAAAAAAACCTATATGGAGATTAAACCCCAAACTCGTAGTTTAGCTTCATCAGTGGTATATATGCCTATTGAGCTAAAGTTTAGTTTGACATGTTTTTTTTTTACATGTTTTTACTGCTAGTTTTATCAGAATCAAGAAAAACAACAAATTTTATCAATTTTATATTAAAATATAATAATTTTTCAACTTTAACCTTACTAAGTTATCAAAAAAATATTCACCTTATTCAAAAAGTAATTATCCGTACAATAATAAATGGATGGTAAAATTGCACAATTAAGTTAAAAGTTTGATAATGAGATTTATAAATAAAAAAACTCTTTTTTCGCTACCTTATAGATGGGATTAAAGGAATATATATTGTTATAAAAAACTACATGTGTCTAATAATATAAAAAAAACTTAAATATTTGTGTTATACTGATTCATGCATGAGTAAGTATTAGAAAGTGAAAATGCAAATTTCTTCTAACGTTCAAATTACTAACCTTCTAGTAATAGCATTCAAGTCCATTTGCATTTTGTTTGACTATATAATACATAATTTATTGTGCGAGGAAAAATATTTTGATACATTTGAAGCAAGGAATTATTTAGTATACTTTTCTTAGGTGATTAAAAAAATCCCTCTACGTATACTTTTATTTCTCCCTCCTTTTGCTTTTGTGTACTTCTTTTGATTTTATACTAAATAATTATTCAAAAACTATCATATAAAAAATTAACTTGTAAAGGCTTAATCAAATAGGATTGAACAGAGAATAGTCTATCTAAACCCAAAGGAATTACAATGGTGCAATCTAATTATTTGACTGGTTGTTGAAAACTCCTTGTATTTTCCTTCATCAGTTTGAGCTTAAATTTGGTTGAACAAAGTTTTTTGAGTTTCATTTAATTTTTTATGTATAATTTTTAGCTGATTTTTTATACATACCTAAATAATTTTGTTT
This sequence comes from Vachellia pachyceras, assembly GCA_025593235.1. NCBI lineage: Eukaryota > Viridiplantae > Streptophyta > Magnoliopsida > Fabales > Fabaceae > Vachellia > Vachellia pachyceras. The sequence continues at coordinate 3,669 of JANTPZ010029774.1, forward strand.
GTTCTACAATTTTTAATTGCTATAAAATGATTTTTTAAGAATATAAAAATAATTTTAAATTCAATTGAACATTACAGATTGCTGCAATTTATATCTGTAATAAATAATAAAAAATTCCACATTTGTCTGTCTTTTAATATTAGAGTGAGAGAGAAAACATAATATTAAAGTTATTCAGAGATTTGTTTTTCAAAAAAAAAAGTATTGACATAACAAATTTAGCCATTATGAGTGGTTTAATTTTAAGTTTTGTCATCGAAAGATATATAAAAATTTCTCTTTTCTATGTTACAAATATAAGCCCCCAACATATGCTTGAACAATATGGACAAAATGACAAAAAATATTATTGAATATTATAACTAGTGCATACCTGTAAATGAGTTACTATCCAAATACAATCCTTTCAAAGACGTGCAGTTACTTATTGATTTTGGAATGCTTCCCTCTAATTGATTAGTGTCAACAGCAAGGATTTCAAGTAAAGGGAGTTGATGGCAAATTTCTTCTGGCAAATTCCCATTTAAATTATTCACGCCAACATCAATATATCTCAAAAAAGGCATGCTCCAAATGCATGAAGGAATTTGACCTGTAAATACATATAAAAATATTTGTTAATTATATTGATAATATGATTAACATGTTTATAATAAATTCACACAAAATTATATAAATAATACATTGAATTATCTTGTTAATGACAGACATAAAATCCGGATCTACGCTTAGTTTCAACTCCCCGAAGCATTTCGTCGCTTCATATAATATGATTTAATTTTTGTTGGAAATAAATTTTAAAGGACTCTTCCAATATCAATTACCAGTGTGATATTAAAATTCTTTTAAGAATATATGCTAAAGAGATATTATGAGATTAATTTCACCTATTTAAAACGCACAACCAAAGTATCTATATTGTGTATCGAATTATTTAATACTTGCAAATATTTAGCTTTGAAATTGCCTACGAATTCATCAGGTTCAAATTTAAGTTTTAATTTTACGAATTAAAATGCTTTTGGTTACACATTGTAAGATAGTATAGAATAAATAAGGAGACACTTAAGTCAACTTTCTTATATCCAATATATTAAGTTCTCCAATAATATGTAGCTATGCATTTTACTTTTGAAATATTATCATTTAGTTATAAGCCTATATGAAAAATAAGACACATGGCCATATGTAATTAGAGAACTTGACATAATTAACTAATATATGTATGGTCCAATAAATAATAATTGAATTTTTGCTATAGCTATAATAAAAATTCAAAATTGTTGATTAAGAAAAATGGATTGTTCAAACATATCAAATAATTTTTCTAACATCATCCCTTTGCCAGTTGATATTAGAATTTTGGAAGCGTACTGTTTAAATTGTTTTTTTGTTAAATCTTAAATTTTTTATTTAGAAATGTTGAAGAGAGGCTATGGAATTTCGCCTATTTCAATTTTAAATATGATCAAAATATTGCTTATATAGGTACATTGATGTTTAACCATAAACCGATATAGGGACGTGAAAATAATCAAAAAGATATAATAACATAATGAAAGCATATTAATCCTCATCTTCTAGGAGTTTAAAAAAATTAACGTAACTCTAGTAAAGAGAATAAATATATTTATATAACTCACTGGTAAAATAAGTAATTAAATATATATTTCGATGAAAGAATTGGATGTATTATAAATGTTTTCAAAACAGATAAACGACATTGTTATGAACAAACAAAAACACACACTACAAAATTGCTATGCCATATAATTTTTTTTGTAACTTCTTTAACTCGTACGCTATAAATGTTAAATTTATAGATATATTAAATGTGAAAAGGTTCGATAAAAAAAAACCTCGAAGTTACCCATAGTTATTTCATTAGGTCTTATGCTTCAATTTAGATCTGTTAAAACTGCTGGATTATTAATTTGGAATTATTTCAGTCTTCATATAGCATTGAATCATTATCTTAGTTTATTGAGAAATACTTGCATACTTTGGGACTACTACATAATCTATTCCATGTCCAATAAAAGTATTTCAATTATTTATTTTATGAACCATAAATTTTCTTGATTGTTTTTTTCTCAATACCTTATTTATTAGGGGTGAGCATTCAGTTTTCAGTAAAAACCAAAAAACAAAAAACCAAATTCATGTCAAATAAAAACCGAATGAAATTCGATCAAAGTAATTAACCAAATAGAAATAACCGAACTATTTTGATTTGGTTTCTGGTTAACCGAATTAACAAAAAATATTTAATAACTTACTAATCTAAATGTAATATAACAATTTTTAAATATATTATATAATATGTAAAAATATATGTACAAAATATAATAATATTTTAATAATATTTAATAATTGATTATTTACTAAAAATATAAATATAATTATATTTAATAATTTACTAAATAAAAATATATTATATATAATTCGTTTTTTCATTTAAAACCGATTTTTCATAGACACCAAACCAAAAACCAAACATGCACTGATTTATCATAAAATAAAAACCTAAAAACTAAAAACTGAATAAACCGAACTAAAAGACCAAATTGAGTTCGGTTTGGTTTGGTTTGGCTTTTAGTTTGTTTTGCTCACCCTACATACTATAATAGATATTTATGGAATCCATGAGAAATGACAATTGGAACGTTTTCATTGGATGATGCACAAACGATATGACATTTTGGGAGTATATAAGTATTTCTTTATTTTATTTGAAAAAGCCTCTACCTTTAATTATTTTCAATGTAAGGCATGCTTTTTCATTCTTAGGATCCATGTAAGATTCATTGACAAATTAGAGTCTAATATTAAAAAAGACAAATTAAAAAACTTGCGCAAAGAAAATATAGAAAAAAATGAAAAATAAAAGGCTTAGAAACATTAAAATCCCAACTAATCCTTTTTACAATCCTTAATTATCAAGTTATTTTCCTTTAACCTCCATGTTTCTTTAATGATCCAATATTTCCATATTATGTTTCATTTTTTAAATTGAAGATTTTTAAGAAACTTCTCTCCTTTTCAAATTCTTTCTATTCCATAAATTAAAAAGGAAAAAAAGAGTGTCACTCACACATCATTTCACGTTCATTAAGATATTTTCATTGATAAAAACTCATACATTCTAAAAGTACAACATTTTATTCCTAATTCACTTTGGAATTAAAAGAAATCAAAGTATTACATTCTTTTTTATTGAAAAAAGCATCACATTTCATGTATTAAAAAAGGCAACATATAAAAAGTATTACTACCTTTGGTCATTATTATAAGAACTAATTAAAAAGTAGATTTGATCATAAATATACAACCCTCTCCACTTTATATCTTATATTTAGTTATTGTTTTCCTAAACTACCCCTATCATCAATATTCCCTTAATTATAATTAAATACCACATTGATTCAAATATATACTATAAAAAAATCTATTTCCTCCCCACTTCTGAGAGTTGGAACATTAACAATTTATATCAATTCGCATTTTTTATTTTTTATAAATTATCTTTACACAAATATGTGTGATTTATTGAAAAAAAGAAAGAGATGAGCTTGCTCCAAAGAAGAAAGAGAAGACTACAATAAAATTACCAACTTCTTCACATTTTTAATATTTTAATATAACTCACATATGAATAAAAATAAACAAAGTCATTGTTTTACTATCAATTTGTTTCACAAATTTAATTTTTATTTCTATGTACTAAATACCAGTTAGAAAAATAATAAATTAATTTTTTTAACCAATTCAAAGATTTAAATTCATAAAATGGTGTATATATTTTTGTTGAGAAATAAAAATAAAGTATATGATGTATTGAAAAGAAACAACAAAAATGAAAACGTTGGGACAATGTTTAATCGGTTATTTAAACAAAGAAAATTAAAAAAAAAATCTAAACTTATCTGTATCTTAGTATGGTTTGTATTGGGCTAGTCCATAAGGCCCATTACACTGATTTTTATGTTCAATTCAGTTTCTTACTATATAATTTAGATTTATTAAAACTATAAAAGTTATTAATATGAAATCATTTTAGTCTCCATGGCATTGAATTATCGTCATACACTGAATTTGGAAGTACGCTTAAATGTGAAGAAATTAAATTATTGCTCAGTTCAATTTGGGATTAAAAGAACGATTAAAAGTATAGCATTTTATTCACAAATTCTTTTTGGGATTAAACGAAATTAAATTATTGTTCAGTTCAAAAGAGCATCACATTCCATGTGTTAAAAAAAAGTAATCTAGGAAAATTATTATTTGGTAATGCATTATGAAATAGTGGAAGATAATTTAAGACAATCGTACAATTAAGACTCCTCCTGCCTTACAAGTTGTTGTTTTCAAGAGATAGCTACTGGAGCTTGATCAAAATTATTGATCAAGAAAAATTAATTGCATCAAACATATCAAATAATTTTTCTAATATCATTCCATTGCAATTGATATTGGAATTTTGGAAGAGTACCATTGAAATTGATTTTTTTTTTATAAATATAGAATTCTTAAAGTGGAAATGTTGAAAAGAGATTATGGAATTTGACCTATTTCAATTTTAAAAGCGAACAAAATATTATTTATCTAGGTACATTTAATGTTTAATCATAAACTAATATGAGCACGCAAAAAGAATAAAAAGGCATAATAACAAAATGAAACCATATTCATTGTCATCTTCTACGAGTTTAAAAAATTAATGTAACTCTAGTAAAATGTTTTCAAAATAGATATTTCAATATATATATTTCATTTGTAAAAAAGTGAATATATATATAATTCAACAGAGTTAGATGCATTATAAAATGTTTTAAAAATAGATAACATTGGCAAAAAAAATTCTATGAGCAGACAAACATGTACATACATTAAAAAATTTGGAAGACTTCTCTCTGTGGATTCTAACTCTCTCTCTCTGGCGAACATCACAGAAATCACATTCATCATCATCTTGTAGGAGTTTAAAAGAATTGATGAAAACTACGTCAAACACCATGCACATATTAGAAAATTAATATGCCACGTCAAATATTGATAGGCTATGAAGTCCTTTTAATGATTGATAATTAATTTATTTCTTTTTTTAATCAATTTTTACAATTATAAAGTTATTATTATAAAAGAAATAAAAATAAAATCTCATTTTTAAAATTATTTTTCAGTCAAGAGATAAAAACAAAAGATACATACATGGCCCAAGACAATCATGTAATTAAAATCTTACCTTGTAAATTGTTGTAGTCAAGATATAGGAGTTGAAGGTTTGTCAAATTTCCAATCTCACTTGGAATGATTCCTGCAAAAGTGGTTCCATCAATTCATATATAGTCTTATCTTTCTTTTATTTTGGGATTGTAATCACAAGCAATATACAAGCTATATTTTTAAGTCCCCACTATCACTGTGTACAATTTTAATTATACGAAAAATAAAATAAAATCTCTTTACATTTATTTTACTATATATGGAAAGATAAAACAATGAAAGGACAAGAATAATAAATGAGAACGGGCGCTAACAAGGTTCGAGTCGAAATACAATTGATCATTAGCATCAACAAATTATAAAAAAGCACGGACTTGAAAATAAAGGATAAAATGGGTCATACTATTTTTATATAAAATGTTTAATATTGTACATATATGTATTGGGCTATCCACAAGGCCCAATATTTTATGCTTTAGTTCAATTTACTATTCCCTAAATTAGATTCAATAAAACTACTAAGATTGTTAATTTGAATAAATTTTAGTTTGCCATATTTTCATAACTAATTTTACAGAATTAAAAAACATTAAATTTCATTAATTTTAAATTAAAATCTAATAACTTTTCAGCTTTCCCTTATTAAGTTATCAAAAAATATTCACATAATTGAAAAAGTAATTATCCTCGCAATAATAGGTTAATAGTAAAAATATTTGTTCATGTTAAAAGTTTAATAATGAGATTTCATATATAAGGTAGTGATAAAAGATTTCTTTCTAAGTATCATTATCAAACTTTTAGCATGAATAAACAATTTCACCATTAATTTATTATTTCATACATAATTGCATTCAAGTCCATAATGCATTTAGTTTAACTATATAATACATATTTTTTGTGTAAGGAAAAATATTTTGATACATTTGAAGTAAGAAATTATATAGTATACTTTTCTTAGCTAATAAAAATCCCCTCTATTATACTTTTTCTCTCCCTCCTATTCATTTTGCGAACTTCTTTTATTTCTTTTGATTTTGTACTAAATAATTATTCAAAAACCATCAAATGATAAAATTAACTTGAAAGGCGTAATTATATAGGATTGAATAGAGAATAGTCTCTCTAAAAATAAAGGAATTAAAATGATGCAATTTAATTATTGACTGGTTGGTGGAAACTCCTATTTTCCTTCATTATTTTGAAGAACTAAAAAATATGTGATTAAAGAACTCTACATAATAAATATAAGAAATTGATATACATATGGTCCAATAAATAATAAATAGATTTTTATTATAGCTGTGAGGACAATGCCGTAACTTTTCCTTGAAGAAAAAATTCAAAATGGATTGTTCAAATATATCAAATAATTTTTCTAACATCATCCTTTTGCCAATTGATATTGGAATCTAGAAAGAGTACTTTTTAAATTATTTATTGTTAAATCTACAATTTTTAAACTAGAAATGTTGAAGAGAGGTTATGGAATTTCACCTATTTCAATTTCAAATGTGATAAAAATATTGCTTATGTAGGTACATTGATATTTAACCATAAACCAATACAGGGACATGAAAAGAATAAAAAATATAATAAGATAATGAAAGCATATTCATCGGAGTTTGAAAAAATATTAATGTGACTCCAGTAAAAAGAATATATATATTTCACTGGTAAAAATAGTAATTAAATATACATTTCGAAGAAAGAATTAGATGAATTATAAATGTTTTCAAAATAGATAAATGACATTATTATGAATAGACAAACACATATACACATTACATAATTACTATGCTATATAATTTTTTGGAAATTTTTTAATTTGTACGCTATAAATGTTTAATTTATAGATATAATAAATAAGAAAAAGCTTCAATCAAAAAATAAAAAACCCAAAGTTACTCAATCATTTCACCGGGTCATATGCTTCAATCCAATTTATTATTTTATAACTTAGATTTGTTAAAACAGTTAGGATTATTAATTTAGAATCATTTTAGTCTTCATATAGCATTGAATCCTCATCTTAGTTTATTGAGAAATACCTACATACTGACGAAGTGCTGTGTCATCTATACTTTATCTAATGAAAATATTCCAATTATTCATTTTATGGATCCCATATCCCATAAATTTCTATTGATTATTTTTCTTTCTCTACAACCTATTATTAGGGGTAAGTATTTAGTTTTGGTAGAAACCAAAAAACTGAAATTCATGTCAAATAAAAACCGAACCAAAACTGATCAAAATAATTAACCGAACCAAAATTATCAAATTATTTTGATTTGGTTTTTCGATTAACTGAATTAGCATAAAATATTTAATAACTTACTAATTTAAATATAATATAATACCTTTTAATATATTATAATAATATGTAATAATATATGTAAAACTATAATAATATATGTAATAATATTTAATAATTTACTAAATAAAATATATATTGTATATATAATTCTGTTTTTGGGTTAGAATCGATTTGTTTCATAGACACTGAACCAAAAATCGAACATACACCAATTTATCATAAAATAAAAAACTGAAAACTGGAAAAGCCAAATCGAAAAATCAAATTGATGAGTTCGGTTTGGTTCAGTTTTCGATTTATTTTGCCCCCCACCTATTGTAATAGATATTATATGACTCATAAGAAATAATAATTGGAACATTTTCATTGGATAGAGCACAAATGATATGGCATTCCGGAAATATGTAAGTATTTCTCTAGTTTATTTGAAAAAAGCCACTACCCTTAATTATTTTCATTGTAAGGCATGCCTTTTCATTCTTAGAATCCATGTAAGATCCATTGACAAAATTAGAGTCTAATATTAAAAAAATAAAAATTAAAAAACTTGCCAAAGAAAATACAGGGAAAAAATGAAAAATAAAAGGCTAGGAAAAACATTAAAACCCCAACTAATCCTTTTCATCATCCTTAATTATCAAGTTAATTATTCACCTTTAACCTCCCTCTTTCTTCAATGATCCAATATTTGCATATTTGTATTTCATTTCTTAAATTGAAGATTTTTTAAGCAGCTCCTGTCTTTTTCAAATTCTTTTTATTCCATTAAGTAAAATAGAAAAAAGAGTGTCACTCACCTTGCATTCCACGTTCATTGAGATGTTTTCATTGATAAAAACATGATTGTTTTGCCACATCTAACTCATACATTCTAAAAAGTATATCATTTTATTCCTAATTCACTTTGGAATTAAAAGAAATCAAAGTATTACATTCTTTTTTTGTTTAAAAAAGCATCACTTTCCATGTATTAAAAAAAGGTGACCTAGTGAAAGTATTACCACCTTTGATCCTTATTATAAGAATTAATTGAAAACTAGATTTCATTATAAATATAAAGCACTCTCCATTTTTTCTCTTATATTTAGTTATTTTTTTAAACTATCCCTATCATTAATATTCCTTTGACTATAATTAGATACCACAATGATTCAAATATATAATATACACAAAAATTCTATTTCCTCCCCACTTTCAAGAGTTGGATCATTAACAATTCATATCAATTCACATTTTTTATTTTTTATAAATTATTTTTACGTGTATATGTGTAATTTATTGAAAATGAGAAAGAGATGAGTTTGCTCCAAAGAAGAAAGAGATGAATGTAATAACATTGTCACTTATTTACATTTCTAATATTTTTAATGTACATATATGAATAAAAATAAGCAAAATATATTGTTTTATATCAATTTTTTTGCAAATTTAATTTTTATTTCTATGTACAAAATACCTGTTAGTAAAATAATAAATTAATATTTTGTATTCAATTTAAAGATTTGAATTCATAAAATGGAGTATATATTTTTTGTTCAAAAATAAACAAAGTATATAATGTATTTAAAAGATACAGCCAAAAAATAAAAATATAATATGGATCTCGGTTATAATTGGAATAATTGGGTGTGAAACAATAGGGCCAATAGCACAAAATTTTCTTTGACCTGGTTTTACAAAAATGGGAATATATCTTTTTGATCTTCAAATAAGCTCTATCAGTTTGGGCCTATCAGCTTAGCCAATCATGGTTTATGAGTGTAGGTGTAGGTGAATAAGGGTATTTTTTTGAATATTAAGTGAATAAACTAATTTAACTGATTTCATTAATCTATTTAAAAAAATCATCTGACTTTTGTAATAAAAAGGGAGTGGTAATATTTTTCTAATGTATTATGAAATGCTAGAAGGGAATTTAAGACAATCATATACTACTAGTTATAAACTTTACCTTGCAAGTTGTTGTTGTGAAGGGATAGCCTTTGGAGTTTGATCAAATTTCCAATGTCACTTGATATCTTTCCGTTGAATTTGTTATCACCCAATTGTAACTTTACCAATTCTTTGCATTGATGCCAAATGGAGGGCATTTCACCGGACAAGTCATTTCCATTCACATAAAATATTTCAAGTTTTGGAAGTCCAAAACACACATTTGTTGGGAGACAACCAGATAAATGATTTTGTAGAAGTTGAAAGTCTTGTAGCATTGAAATGTTAAATAATGAAGATGGAATAGAACCATCAAGTTGATTCACTCCAAGATACAATCTCTTTAGCTGTGAAAGATTGCCAATCGCTTTAGGAATGCCTCCTTTGAACATTCAAGCATGGGAAAAAAAGTAATGTCAGCAACAATTTTTTTACTTTCGTATAATAAACATTTTTTTTAACCATTAGATCCACTTGACCGATACTATAAATATCTTCTTTTTCTTCGTGGTCTGACTTTATAATTCGTTTCAAACTTTGAATGAGGAATGGTTTTTTCAATTTGAAAAAGAATAGAAAAATGCTGATAAAAATTAAAAAGAAATTTCATAAAATACCAAAAGTAAACAAATGAAAAACAATTGATACCAACACATATTCCTCAAGGATAACATCTTACTAACCAAATATACTAGTTCAGAGCAAAGACAAAAATAAATATTGAAAATAATCCAAAACAGACCTGATAAGTTGTTATATGCCAAACTCAATAACTCAAGTGAAGATATGTTGGAAATTGTTTGGGGAATGATTCCGGAAATTTTGTTTCCTCCAAGTCGTAAAATCTTCAAGCGCGTCAGTCTACCCACCTCAGGTGGAATGGCTCCTTCAATTAAATTATAAATCAAATCTAAAGTCTCCAACCTGGATAGATTGAATAGAGATGGTGGAATAATTCCATTAAGACTGTTATTTCGAAGATTTAGTTGCTCAAGTGAAGATAAATATCCTATCCATGCTGGAATTTGCGCAGAAAAGTCATTGTAGCCCAAGTTGAATAGTTTCAATCTACGCAATTGAGCCAACTCTTCCGGTATTTGACCATAAAAATTGTTGTCGTTGAGATCAAGTTCAACAAGAAATGAGAGATTTCCCAGCTGTGGAGATACGGTGCCCTTAAGGCCAATGCCACCAAGGATGAGAGAATTCACCCTTCCATGATGAATATTGCACGTGACACCATCCCAAGTGCATGGAGAAGAAGAGACAGACCAGTTAGCTAAGGAATCATGGGGATCTAAGGTGATAAAAGATTTGAAAGCAAGAAGTGCATATTTGTCGATAATGATGTTTGTATTAGTGGAAGCCAAGGTGATAGTGAAGCAATGAAGCAAGAAGAGGAAGACAAAGGAGGAAGGCTTTCCCATATTGATCATATCAAACTTATCAAATTTTGCACACCCAGGAATTATAGCGCACACATTGTTTTATACTACTCCAATTCCAAATCAGGTCAAAGTGTTCTAACAAAATGTGGGGTTACAAAATGGTATCTTTTGTGATAAGATTAAAAGAAATTCAACTAAAACATTAATTAGCATGTCGGGCGAATCAAATTTGTTTTCACATATTATTTGAAGATATTGTTTGGCTGCATTATTTTATTTATGGTCAAGTCGTGTGGGTACAAAATAACCCAAAATGTACGTTAATGAGAATAAGCTTCGCCCTTGATTTCTCATATTACGTGTTGAACAATTTCCCTTGTAGGACCACATTTTCATATTATTGTTTCATCAAAGCTCGTTGATACATTGTTCCTTCAATTATGCATTTCTTTTTTTTTTTTGGGGTGAGATTGCTATTCCTTTCTTCATTACTGGACATTTACAGTTTTATGGATATAAAAATTCTAGTATCTATAAAATGCTTCGACAATTAACTTGCATTCAAATCAATAATAGAAATAATTTTATAAGCCTAGCTATAGCCAATTCAAGGCACTGTATCTATTATTTAATACATATGAATTTATTGAAATCATCATTTGATAGAAAATTCGCGGGGTAAACCAAATAATAAAATGTTGCCAGTGTAAAAAAAATATTACTGGCATCCACCATTGATAGAAATTTGGAGAGATACATTGAAAAGTAAAGATATGTATAAGATAATAATTAAATTTAAAAGCTTTAGAAATTTCATTGTGAAATTAGTGAGATATTAAAAAAAT
>JANTPZ010029776.1:4749-43346 GCA_025593235.1 Vachellia pachyceras
ATAACGTCTTATGTCGGAGAGTCCAAGACTCAACGGCAGTGAACAAAAAAGGTAGCGGGCTCCCGCTTCACTGACCCAGATCTGCCCTAACCGCCATAATCGGACTGTCTCCGCCATCTTCTTGTGCCATCTTGCCACCACCTTCCCACCAGGCATTGGATTCTCCGTTTTTCTTTTTCTTGTTTTTCGTTTCTTTGTTCTTTTATTTTAGTGCTTATGTCTCCGTTCTACGGTCATTCTGCGTACAAGTATGTTTTGCCCTCTTCTCAATTGCGTCGTCGGAAGGAGAATTGGAATTTCTGATGATTTTTATTTTATTGGGCTCCAATTCCGTTGGGATTGGATGAGAGTTATTTAAAAGCAACGAAAAGAAATTGCGGGAATTTAGAAATTGTCTAACAATTATCTACCCTAGAATGAAGTAGCTGCCCGCTAATTCTTCCGTACCTGTACATCATAATTGTCTTATCATAGACTATGATACTGATAGAGCATGCACACAAACCATCATGGATATATATATATATATATTAATTTTCAAGGGGAATTTTGGGGTCAGTATAACTTTCAGCTGTTTGGAAGTGTTATTGTATGGATGGTTTTTTTCCCCTTCTCTCATGTTACTATCGTAACGTTGAACTTTATTGAGGTTTTATTATTATTATTATTATGGAGTGAGATCCTCTAGGGTTTTATTTGGTGTTACATTTCCCATGGCAGAGACCAGAACTATTTAAGTGTTCAGAAAGAGCTTGTAGTTGAAAATTCTCGGCTTTTCTGTCTACAGTGTTGGAAATCCCAGCTGCCTGTATTTTGTGAAACTTTGATTATTGGTCTCGAAATTTTATTTCTGTTATGCAGAATGTGTAGCTTCTCAGTTTGCAAAATTGCATCATGCCTGTAGTCTCTCCGCTTTTGTAATTGCTTCTTGAGGATAATGGACTTTACTTGATCATGTGGAAGCATTTGGGAAATCTTAATGCATGGCTTTGTTGAACTATGTGAGCAGGAAACAGTAGTTTGTTTACTTTAGCAGCATCCTGATTTAGGATAGCAATTATTAAATGAGTCCTTGACTTTTCAGGTAAAGGCATTGCCTAAATATGAAAAAAGGCTATGTGAATAGTTTCTAAAAGTACTGCTAAGTTTCCATTTTTGGTTTTAGTTTTTCATTTTTGGGGACATATAAATAAACAAGTATATTTTTTTATTGTTACTTGTTACAGAAGTATAGCTGTACATAGATTTGTATAATTACTTTGGCACCTATTTGCCTCTTTCAACTGCTTAACTTCTTGCATTTAATATCTTTACTCTGATATGTTTAATTTTCAACTTAGGTGGTGTGCACACGGAGAAGCATATTGCTACGGAGCTCTCATGCCAGGTCTCCTCTGTCTATTCATATTCAAATTGTCTTCTATTAGCAGACAGAACCAGAAACATTATTGATTTCCATGTGGTAAGAATCATTATGTTTCTTCAATAATTCTGTATCGAGGCTGCAGCTTCTCAGTTGATGCCCATTTTTCATAACTTGTACTCATGTTGTGTGGTAGGAACCAAGTTATTTTCTTCACTGATTGGTTTATCTATCCTGCATCAGTTTGTTATTTTATATTGGTGTATGAATTTTGGTAGAGATTTCTGGAAGACAGAAATCTTATCTTTTCATTGTGATCGAATAGTTGCTATAAGGTCTTTCTTGGTGATCTGTCATACGTTTTGTTTCTATTGTATGGACCATCTCCTGTTGACTGGTGTGGCAATGGTGTTTGAAGCACTACTGAATTGACCTTTGTTTATATCATGCAGGAAGCCATTTGTTCTACCTTGAATCTCCAGCTCAATTGAAGTCTTTTTGTGTCATTGGAATTTTTTACCAGAGGATAGGTAGGTAACTTACCAAAATGGGGACACAACCTCAGCAACCATGTCGAGAGGAAGAGGAAGATGAGTTGCTAGGTCGTGGAATATCACTTTCTGGCCAATCAATTTCCACAAGTAAAAGTGTAGGGTCGCCATCCAGTCGGAGTGAGCAGACAATGGCTACACCAGCCAGTGATAACACTTTTCTAAGACTAAATCATCTTGACATCCATGGTGATGATGCTGGATCCCAGGGAGCAGTTGCGTGAGTTCTCTGTTATTCTATGAGGTTGTAGTGAATGTGTAGCTTTTTATAATGTAGCCGTAGTATACTCTGGACCTTGGTGGCTTTCCTTTTCAAGGTTGTAGCAGATTACATTGTTGAATTTAGTTTATTTGTTTATTTCCTGATGTACACTGAATTGCTTTGTTTCTAGTTTGGTTCAAGGCAACATGTGCTCACACATTTACTTCCATTGTAGAATTAGATAGTGTATGAATTATACCTAATAGTTGCAAGTGTCATTGTATATGGTTATACAATTCTCTAGATGATTTTCTTTTTCACACAGTTATTCTATTATTACTTATTCTTAGTTTTTAAATAGTAGCAAGAAGAAAAAGAGAGGCCAGCGTGCTGTTGGAGGTGACAAGAGTGGAAGAGGGCTCCGCCAATTTAGCATGAAAGGTTTACAAGTCATCCATCTACCCATTTTGTTCTTGCGTTTAATGTTGGCCTTGCTGAGTTGCATTCTGTGCACTTTAATAACCTGTTGTAGTTTATATGCTTTTGCTCTTAACAGAGTTTCAGACATTAATTTTTTGCGTTGCTGCTTATGTTTACTTAGTAATTTACTTTTTTCCCCTCTTGTAGTGTGTGAGAAGGTGGAAAGTAAGGGAAGAACGACTTACAATGAGGTTAGGTGATTACTTCAGTATCTATTACATGTGTTAATTTTTTGCTTCAATTTTCTATAGTAGATTGTATGATGAATCTGTTATTGATGGACCAAAACAAGTAGTTGTCTATATCATTGTCTTAAGGTGGTGGGATGGTAGTGAGTAGCCATATCTAGGTGATGAAATTTTGGCCGTGAATGTGATAGATTATGGTGAATTTTTATGGACCTTATAGTAAATTAAAGGGATCTTCTTGGTAAATCAAGAAGAAATAGAGAAATAGATGAGAATGAAGGGGAACAAAGGATTTCTTATGTGATTATGAACTAGAATCCGAAGTTCAAAGTCTAATAAAGGAAAAGGAAGAATCTCCAGCACATTTGACTGAATTGTGCTGCACATCCATTTTGTAAGCTCCCCACTGGTTAACTGGAAAGAGGGCTCGGGAACGGGAGAAGGAAGAGGAAATAGCATTTTCTGTGGCTTGGTTCTTATGATTTTGGCTTCTCAGGAATTGATTTGCATGGCAAAGCCTGGAAAATCGTTTCCTGACATGAACCCATGGAAAATTTATTTTACCTGGAAAATAATTTTCATCCCCCTTCTTCCCCTAATTAGAGGAACCCACCATCTTCATCCACAATGGAGAACTGCAACCTTCTCCAACCTTCACCTTCTTCTGTGTACCCTCTGCCCTCCCCTTTCTTCATCTCAAATCCAATGTGACTGCGATTAGCAATGAGGAGCCAGGAACTAGTTTGCACATCCAATGGCAAGCTCAATGGTTCTCACAGAATTGTCAATGGGCTTGAATCGTTTTCTTCAGCTAATCAAGTTTCCTCATAGATCTACAGCCTTTCTGTTGTTTTTTTTCCTTTAATTTTTTTTCCGGTTTGTTCTGTGATCTTGTGATTGAGGCAATGGGTTTCAGAGTTTTGATCTTGACACTGAACAAAATCTTGCAACTGTAGTAGAAAGAGCGGAAAGAAAAGAAAGTTTCCGTAGTGGTGTTAGATCTGGAATTTTTCAGATTTGATGTAGGTGTATGACTATATATTATGGTCTTCATCTCTATTCTGTGCTTGGTGTTTACAAGAACAATTGAGGCAGAAGGGAATGATGAGGAAGAAATGATGGGTTATATTGTCTTTTAACATTTTAAAATCAAATTTGGAAAAAAATATTTCAGGATTCCATTAATATTTGTCCTACACACCAAACATACGTTTAAAAGCTCATTAAAATTCATTTTCCCCTCCCTTTTACCTTTCCTTTTCCATAAAAATGATCCATGTGAACCAAATGGCACCTAATAGTTAGTGCTGAACAACATATTACAAGAAAATAACTGACCGTTACTAAATCCTAGACATTGACAGCAGACCCTTTTGAGGAATCAACCACAAACAAAACATAACTAACTCACATGATTGACGACACATTAGACAACATAAGACAAGAATAAGGGAAGTTACTCCTTCATAACAGATAAGTTAATATCTCATTATAGGAGTCATTAAGCGAGGTATGGATTTGTGAAATGCATGCTAAGGCCTCTAAACTACAATAGTCTTTTATAGTAACTATGAAGTCAGATATTCTTAGTTGGTCTTGGATTTCAAGAGGGAATCTTAATCAGTGATCTTTGGAACTACCAAGCATTTTGTTGATGTTGCATATTAAGTGAAAGGTACAAAGGTCCATCTGGCATTGATGCAGGATTGCTGCAGTGCAATAAGAATGATATATTTAGCTGTTGGGATGAAATAACAATACTGATGTAATAAAAATTTACATTGTTTCAGATTATTCTTATTGTAAATGTAGCTCTTTAGGAGGCATTTTTGGGCATCTTTGTTAGAATTGTTTGAGGGGTGAATGGGTTTGGGGGATGATTGGCAATCAAGAAACCTTTTTGGCGTGGAACCTATCCTGCTAGTTCTTTGTTTGCCAACGTGTTACATGAAGTCATTAACGGATTGTGTTCTTCACAAAATATTGTCTTTTCTTCCTCTGGGAAAGTTGCTAATGTTCTATTTGTTTCCTATAATTTAATTTAATTCAATATATCTGAAGATTGTAGTTATTTTAATAGGTTGCAGATGAACTTGTGGCTGAATTTGCTGACCCAAGCAGTAGTGTTTCATCTCCTGATCAGGTTTGCTCTTGATGCTATCAATTACAATATTGAATGAAAGATTAAGCTAGATGTTCTGGACTAACTGAGTGTAAATATTTGACAGCAACAATATGATGAGAAAAACATTCGTCGAAGGGTTTATGATGCTTTGAATGTTCTGATGGCAATGGATATAATTTCCAAGGATAAAAAGGAAATTCAATGGAAGGGTCTCCCTCGTACAAGTCTGAATGATATTGAAGAATTAAAGGTTTGCATGCATTTCATATGATCTATTATGCGTCAAGTGGTTTATGCTTCAAATGCAATGTTCTGAAATAATACAAAAATACAAGAAGGATTATGACACTTCTAGTGTAATTTATCCAGACGCAACGCCTTCAGCTTAGGAATCAGATTGAAAAGAAAGCGGCCTATCTGCAGGAGCTGGAGGAGCAAGTAAGCTAGTGCTCACTAATGGATTTGATTTTGGGAATCAAATATTAATTTAACAGTTTATGGAGTTTTGTAGTTTTTCCTGTTGGAATGTGTTGTTGGTTACAAGTATCTGACAAATGGCTTCTGTTGTATTGATCAGTGTCTGTTTGCTAATTCCTTCTTGTCTTATTTCATCAAGTACATAGGTCTTCAGAATCTCATACAACGAAATGAGCAATTATATGGCTCAGGAAATGCTCCCAGTGGAGGTGTAGCCTTGCCTTTTATTCTTGTCCAGGTATACTATCTTCTCATTATCTTCTGATTTTTTTTCATATGAAATTGTTGCTCAGTTTTTTCTTAGTTTAATCATTCGTATTTTCTGACATGGTTTTTGTGAGTCTACTCTCATCATCAGGTAGCAATTTTAGTTTACTGGACTCTCAGACCATTTGTTTGCGATGCAATTATGTTGTGAATCGTGGCAGGAATCGTACTTAGGAGACTAAACCCTTGTTAAAATTTAATTAAATGTCAGTGTTATGAAATAAATGAAGGAGTATGAATTAGTTAGGAAGTTAGGCTAGTTAGTTGATTAGGGTTAGGGGATTATGCTACAAAAAATGGGTTGGGTTACTTTTGTGATAAAGGCTTTTGAGACTAATGGATTGAGTTGAGTTTCATTCTTCCTCTTCATTTATTTATTGCACGAGAGTCAGATTTTAAAGGTAGAAACTTTATATTAGAAGATTTACATAATAATAGTGCGTGGCTCTGAAATTATTTCCTTGTAGTCTTCCTGACTTCTGTTTTTTTCCCTAATTTCTTGAACTGTAGACTCGCCCTCATGCAACTGTTGAAGTGGAAATATCAGAAGATATGCAGCTTGTACATTTTGATTTCAATAGGTGAGAAAGCTTATTTGGATGTCCAATATTGTTCTTGAAAGCATTGGTGGGTTTATCTTATATCTTTCCTAGTAATCCTCCCACCATGAATACAAGCCTAAAGACATCAGCTTATAAGAGCTTTTGCTTCCATTTTGAGAAAATCCACAAGGGACACTCGAAATAATCGTTTGGTGGAACCTACAAGTAACTAGGGATAAATTTGAAAACTCCTATTACATTCTAACCAGAGGCACCAGAAGCCTTCAAACTAAGCACACTGCCAAAGGACTTTATGCTTCTGCCCAAAATCAATGAACTTCATGCCTGAAATTACCTGTACAACAGCTGGACAAATCATACATGTCAACAACAACGAAGCTTTACCTTTCTAGGTTGAGTCGGCTGCATGGTTTGCACGACATCATCATGTCCTATGAATAATCAAATCTTTGGATAGATTGCTAATGAAAAAATCTCGCACAATAACTATTAAGTTTTCTCTTCAGTCTTCTACTCCCATTTAGAGGCTTTCTTTGAAGGTATAAAGAACCACCTCAAATTGAGCACTGCATCAAAATCTTTTATATCTGAACTTTTTGAAAACCTTTCTTAATATGTGCATAATTTTCTCCTATTCATGTACAGCACTCCCTTTGAGCTGCATGATGACAACTATGTCCTCAAGGCAATGAAATTTTGTGAGAGACCAGAGAGTGATAATATGACCCAGAATCTTGCAGACGGGGGTGAAGGTTCTAGCATGTCAGGCTTGTATCAGGCGCAGGTCACTCCTTCGGCGTCAAACCAACCAGTTAGAACTCCAACCTCGCCGCCACTCCCTGGAATATTGAAGGCAAGAGTTAAGCTTGAGCATTGATATGTGATTATATTGTGCCCCTCTTGCAATATTTAACACGTTGATATACTTTTGTAAAGTAGTTTTCAGTCAATCAATACACCTTCATGATGGCTAAGAATACAGCCAGCTAAATCACTCTGTAGGTAGTCACAGATAGCTAGCTACCTGTGCTTTTATATTCTAAGGAGTCATTGCTGGCTAAATTTTTACTTTTGCCCACCTTATGTACCAGCATAGGATTAATTTTTAGTTTATTCTTGTGTAAATTTTAACTTATGTCAAATCTTTTTTGGTATATTCTATTCTTAGGGCTGTGCACTTTCGTTCGAGATAAGTTAATGTTCAGCAGCACAATCTTTTAGAAGGTTATAAATACGAAAATATGAATGCCATTGAATTATAAATGAGCATTTAGATTGATTCACCCATCCTACCATCTTAATTTTAGTTGAGTTTAAATATTTTCCATGTTTTTTTTTTCGACTCGGTCTGAAAAGCATAAATTGTCTGGGACTATCATCAAACAAAGATCTTGCTAAAACATCTCGAGATATTAATTCTGACAGGGTTGATCCAAGGGTGTTTGGTACAGTGGTGAATTGGCTCGATCACTAAGTGCGCGAAATCTGTTTAAATTCCTAGTCGTAAGCTAGGCGTAAAACCTTGATCTAAATTAATTGATTACTCTTATGTTTTATTAGAGTTAAGAAAACGGGTTGGGCCCGTAAATCCACTAATGATGGTGGGCTTGGCTAGTCCATCTAACCAGCTTTTTATTTTTAAAATAATACATTTTATATTTTTTACTTTTTTATCTCAATATTTTTTATAAAGAAAAATGTAACATTAAATTTTATTTTTAGGATAAATTACATCTAATACATTAAAATTAAGTATAAAATATTTTATTTTTATATCAACTTTCTATAATATTGTATTTACAATTATAACAAAATATTAATTCTTATATATTATTAAATTATAAAGAGATGTAGTAAGATATTGTTATTTTTAATCTAAAATAAAATAATATTGCATGGTGGAATTTTTTTTTACTTATATTGTAAATCTCTTGAAAATAATTTTTTTCTTTAGATCCATTGGTTGAGGTGGGTCGGCCCTGTAACCCATAAGTTGTCTCACTTTTCGAACCTTATACTAGGCAATGGAAAAAAAGTGTCAGTCATGGTGGAGAGTTGTCAAAAAAGAAGTTCAGTAGGGTTGTTTTTGCCACTTTATGGTATATGCTTTAGTAGTGCAACCACTATGTGATACAATTCAAGGGGCTTCCATGTTATCTTGAAAAGTTTAATGTGATTTCTTTTATTTATTTGGAGGTTGAATTCGGGAATGATAAATTTAACCAGTTCGTTTTTTCAATTTCAATCTTTGACTAAAGAAAAAAAACTTGCAATTTATTACTTGTGCGTTTCAAAAGTATAAGGTGGGTTAAAACACATCAAACACCCGAAATATTTTATTTTTCACCAACACTTAATATCCTAAATTAATTTTTGTGTTGATTGGCTTCTTAAAGTTTTTTTCCAGTAGTATTTAGAACTATATGTAAAAACTATGGATTAAAACACCCAAATAATACAAACAAGTTATTGTTCAAGAATTTGGAGGTCAGAGAACATAAACTTATGTGTCCATATAAGAGAATGTGGCATTGGTTGAAGATAAATTTAAAACTCAAAGATGGAAATTATAAGTTGAAGAATTTCAGTGATGGTAAAATTTTATCTCTTAATTATTATGATATAGACTGTGTCACGGATTGAGAGTCAAACACTTTAGAATTTGTATCACTAACATGCTAGCATAACATCTTAGAAATTAAACGAGATTGAAGATTATAGGTTTATTATCACCTACTGCTACAATATTTTTAGTATGCCCCAAGCACATAACCTCTCTCTCTCTCTCTCTCTCGTTTCATTTCTCACAATAATATTAGGGATTAGATATATTTTTTATGCACTTATTTAATTACATGATATGACAATTCTTTACTGAAAATACATTTGGCTCTTCTAATTTACTTACCTTAAAATTCAACTACTGTCTAATTTTATCTTTATTTAGTATACCTTATATCCCATTAGAACAAAGTCAACATAACAATAAATAAATAGTAAAATTATAAATTATATTCATATAAACAATTTAACTATGTGACCCATAAATAGGATCGGCAAAATTTATTCTCTCTGGCATGTAAAAAGGAACGGAGGAGGAGTGTAATGATAAGAAAAGAAAGAATTCACTCGTTATATTAATGAAGCTTTGACATATATTTAAAAGAATTGTTTCTTCACTTTAATATGTTAAAGCTAAACAATAACTTTTACTTTGGCACCATAATAAAGAGGGCAACACTTTCATTTTCCTTCTCTTCAAGGAAAGAAGCTCATAGAATAAACCCACACGAAAGCAACCTATGCAATACAACAAATTAAAGCTACACGCAATGAACATGTATAGGTGAATAACTTTCAATCTATATATTAAGAAATGAATATATAGTTTACGTCCACTTTGGAATTAAGTGTCTCCACCATTCAAGAGATGAAGTAAAGAACAAATTCTTATCATATCTTCATTTATATATCAAGGAGTTTAGGCTTTCTTCTTATATTCATTTATATTCTTATCATTACATGAGCTATTTGTTGCTTCCTTCAAATTTCCGGGAGGCATAATTGTCAATCATTTTCTTCAAGTCTTCATATACTGTTCGAATTCCTGAAGTAGCATCAAGGCCATTTGTACATCTTACAGGTAAATATTAACGAACTGTTTCTTTTTAGTGTACTAAAGGTTTTTCTATTTATTTAAAGCCTCCTCGTTTGCGCTTTTGTTTCTTTTAGTATATTTTCGGACGGAGCTCAAATCATATATCATCCTTTTGCTAATCATCTATTTATTAAATTTAAATAATAAAATATAGGTTGTTTTGTTTTACATGTCGTTAAATTTCATTTCTTTTAACAAGAGAGAACGTTTGATGATCTATTGATTTTGGTAGTACATGGTTGAGGGGAAAAAAGATGTTTGAGTATTTATTGGCTAGTACGATGATAATGAAAAATGAATAATCTCAATCGTGTGATTATCTTCTAAAAGTATTCATTTTATTTTTGTAGTGAAAATTTACCATATGTGATCTTAGGTAAATTTAAATATTGACAAGTCATAGAGAATTGGATTTTTGCACAAATTGTAAAAGACATAAATTGATTTATGTGTGTGTGGAAGTTTGACTTTTACAAATAAATTCATGCATTCGACCTGTAAACGAGCAATTGGATCAACTTATTCATAAGTAAGTTTGACTTATAAAAATATACAATTTTTAGCAGCTGTCTATATTTAATTTTCTTACCTAAGGCCTATGCATAATTTCTTTTCAACTTTTTATTTGAGGTTTGGTAAAGAGTACCATAAAAATTACAAGTTATTTCTTGGATTATCTCTTTTTAATTTCACAATAAATTTACAAATAACTGATATTTTTACAAATTGAGCTCTTTAAAATTTAAGATCCGATCCATAATATATATATATATATATAATAGGCTTAATTAAGTGATTAATTGTTTGTTTCCTTCTTGAAGGTGGGCATCATGCAATTTGATTCTAGGGTCACTTCGGCCAACCTTTTCTTTTCCCGTCTAATTTGATTGCAAGGTTTGAGATAATTAACATTAATTTTTTATTATACGAAATTCCATAAACATAAATATACAAAGATTTTTTCCCCACTTAAATGGCTTCTATAATCATGTGAATAATGCTTACGTAACCCAAAAAATGTTCAGGGCACATTTTTGGGCTGCATCAGGCAAGTTTTTACCATGTTTGGGCATGCATAATAGATTTGCAGGAACCATACACATTCCTATTAACCAAGGTTAAAGTGCAAATTTTACCGATGAAATATTAAAATTTAACTCAGTTCATTTATTCTGATACAGTGGTGTGGATATTTTATTTAGTTATTTATTAGAGGCATTTTATATTACTCTGAGTTTAACTTAATTTAAATTTTCTATCACTAGGAATATTGTTTTAATTTAAACAAAATTTATTAATATGATTATTAAAAGCTTTAGTTTTCGAATTTAAAAAAGTGTAGTATATTGATTTCTAATGCTTATATTTAGTTTCAGTCAACATCTGGTTTGCTTCATTTTCCAACGGCAAAAAAAAAAAATCATCAGTTATCACCATATTTTTAATCAATTATAAAACCCATAAATAATATGTAACACATAAATTTTTTTAATTTACATTTCTTTTAATTATCTCTCATTTAATTGCATTCAACAATAATTGTAGGTGGCCCCGTCATTACTCAATTTGATCTTACGATTATTTTGTAACAATTTTCTTTGATATTCTGTTACTTACTTTTGGATAAGACTTCCAGGTAAAATTATTTCATTTATTCTATTTCCAATGTTCCATTCAGTAAATTTTGTTGCTAATTTGAATTTAAAATTACAAAAAGTAAATTTAAAAGGAAAACCTAAATAATAAAATTCATTATAATCATTTCAACTATAAGGTAAATCTTAAGTTAAAAATTAGGAGCGGTATATATGTTGTGTCTGCTTCTTTTCTTTTGTTATTTTTTTGCCAACATATTTGTTGTGTCTTCTGACGGTACATAATTTTTAAATAAATTGGTTTGCATCATTAACTGTTGTTATAAAATATCATGGGGAAAAAATTAATCAATTATAATTTTAGTTAAGAGAGGGATGGGGAATATTATTCCAAATGACAAAATTTATAAATCTGTGATTCTTAAAGACCCACTGATAGAAATAATCGTAGTCCACTTATAAAATTTCTCTTATTTGAGTGGAAATTGAATAGTGATGAATATTCGTACAGTGTATTTTTTTCTATTTTAATGATAAATAGTTGTAGTTTGACTAGTAAATTTGTGCTCTATGAGACTATGAGTGGTAAATATACGATCCTAAAGTATAAAATAACTTGCTTACTAAGTTCTTTAGAATTTCTGCATTTCTTGTATTCTCTAGTTTATTTTCAGTTATTATATTTAAGATGTATCTTGGCCCTTGTTAAAATTAGGAATATCTTATTTTACAACTCATTTTCTCCTTTTCTAAGAATAAACATTTTTCAACAATTAATTACTTAATTCGCTCTTGCAGGACTGTGTCACACAATTTGATCACTTCTTTCTTCTGTGACCAAAGTTATCATCCATTCATATTAGAGGTATTTAATATAAGAATATGATTTCTTTATGCATGTTATGTATTTATATGCATTGTTTAATTAATTAGATAGATATTTCTAACTAAGTCTGCATACACTGTTAATATTTCTATGCACTTTCAGTCTCTCATAATTAGCTAGTTTCAGTCAAATATGCTTTTGCAAATCATTAACCAAGTATATGTGATTGATTTTTATTGCATTAGATGGTGGACATTGTGATCTCAATCGCCTCAAAGGTTACAGAATACCTAGTGGCTCCAATTTCACAAGGAGCTACTTATTTGTTCTGCTTCAAGAAATTCATTGGAGATGTTGTCAAAGCAAAACAAGAGTTGGAGGTGAAACTAGCAGATGTGGAAAAGCGTAAGGAAGAAGCTGACCGAAAAACTGAAGAAATAATGCCGTCGGTGAAGAAGTGGTTGGATGATGTGAATGTTATCCTACAGGAGGTGAAAAAGCTGCAGCAAGAGCTTGAAGGCGGAGGCAACAAGTGTTTCAATGTGTCCCAAAGATATTCTTTAGCAAAACAAATGGAAGATAAGGCTAAGCAAATGATGGACCTCAAACAAAATTCTGTCTTTGAGCCTTTTTCCCAAATGAAACAACTTCCTAGTATCCTTAGCGTTTCTTCCAAAGGGTTCATTAACTTCAACTCGAGGAAATCCACTTACAATCGTGTTTTGAAGGCAATTAAAGATGACAACAAGAAGATGGTGGGATTATATGGCATAGGCGGCTCAGGCAAAACCATTTTGGCAAAGCAAGTGGGAAGGGAAATGGATGAACTCAAGTTTTTTGACAAGGTCATCATGGCTATCATTTCAAAGCCTCCAAATGTTTTAAACATTCAGCAGCAAATAGCAGACCAAATAGGCTTGCTATTTAAAGAGGAAACTCAACCAAGCAGAGCACAAAGGCTATCAGAAGGATTGAAAAATAAAAAGATTCTTGTAATCTTGGATGATGTGTGGGAGCATCTAAGGCTTGAAGATGTTGGCATTCCAGATGTGGAAGGTTGTCATATCTTGTTAACCACTCGCCTTCGAAATGTATGTGTCTCTATGGATTGTGAGATTATGATTGAACTGCCTTTGATAACTAAGGAGGAAGCATGGGAATTATTCAAGAAACATGCAAACCCATGCAATGATCCCTTAAATATGTTTGATGATGTGGGAAAGAAGATCGTTGATGAGTGCAAGGAGCTACCAATTGCTATTGTAACAGTTGGAAGCTCCTTAAAGGGAAAACATAATATTGAAGCATGGGGGTATGCACTATGGAGACTAAAACACTCCCGGCCAATGAATGTTGAACCGGGTTTGAGAAGCCCTTATGCATGTCTCGAATTGAGTTATGATAATTTACCAAGTTCAACAACCAAGTCACTCTTCTTATTATGCTCTATGTTCCCTGAAGATCATGCAATCCACAAAGAGGACTTAATTCGATTCAGTAAGGGGATAGTTGAGTCGGAGGAGATTATTGTCACAATGGAGGATGTGAGAAGAGAAATTGTAGAAGCTCTTCGGATCTTGTTAGACTCTTGTTTGTTAATGAGTACAAATGAGCGAGCATGTGTAAAAATGCATGACTTGGTTCGGGATGTAGCATTGTGGATTGCAAGGAAGCAAGGTAAAGCAATTTTGGTAGATAGCCAGGAAATTTCAAACATATCGGCAAGCAACCACGAATGTTTGAAAGTCACAAAGGCGCTATCATTATGGAATTTGGATAAGAATTTCAAACTCTCTAATCAATTGCATTGTCCAACAATTGAGATTATGCTACTTCACCCTCATGGGCTCATTGAAGATCTTGGAGCTATAGATGGACTCAAAGTTTTGGCACTCATAAAATTTAGCTTTACATGGCACATTTTTTGGACGTTGCGAGGCCCATTTGATTGGTCAACCCTTCAATCAATTGAGTCATTAACAAATCTTCACAATTTATGTCTTAGAGGTATAATTTTGGGTGACATTTCTTTTTTGGGTGAATTCAAAGGGCTGGAGATTCTTGACTTACGTGGTTCTTCATTCAATGAATTATCTGCTACAATTGTAGACATGAAAATGCTAAAAATTCTGGATATATTTGGTTGTGAAATTAGGAAAAGCCCTTAAGAAGTCATTGGAAGATGTGCGCAACTTGAAGAATTATACTTTTGGGATAACAAATTTGCCATTCCGAAAAATTTCTCTCTTTCAAAGTTGAAGAGGTATGCCATCTGTGATTCTACATGTGGTTTTGGTGGTTACAGAGTTCCTTTTCATGAATATTTGGATAGTTGTAATGAGGCATTGAGATATTTAAGTATACAAGGCTTCAAAGTCTCTACTTTGAAGTCGTCAATGAAAGCTCTCATTCGTAGAGCAAACTTCCTTTGGCTAGAGAATTGTGGATGGGATTATAAAGATATAAATAATGAGATAAAGCACTTAGGTGTTTCAAGTTGTGAAGAGAAAAGATTCATCATTGATCACTTCGAGGTCAACTTTCTTCAAACACAAGAAGTTTTCTCACACCTGGTTACTTTAATCATAGCTAACTGCTCTCAACTTGAGAGGCTTATTGATGATGATGAAGCTGCACAAGAGAATTCACTACTTCATGATAAGCAAAATTATTCATGTGTAAGTATTTTCCCAAAATCCCTTTCAAATCATAGCATATTAAAAATAATACATGTTGATGCATTTGCTTCAGAAAAAAATTACGTTTTGATTTAATTTTCAATTAATAAAATATTATTGGGAATTGAAGATTTTTTTAACTGTTGCATAGATATATATTTACATTATTATTAAAAATATATTCAAATGCGCACATGTGAAATATGCATGCGTACATGTTAAAAAAGTATATATTATTAATTAAATATCATATAGTGCTCATAAGGTTGAATATAATCATGTAGCAAAAAAAATATAAAATAAAATATTCGCTAGTTAATTGATCGTTGGGATATTGTTATCACAAATTTCACAATGTTAATTACAGAATGAGGCTTAAGTTGCTCATCAAACTCATGGCTTGGTGGTCAGAGCCCGTTGGCTTCACCTTAAAAAGTTATGGGCTCGATTATGCACACCTTTTAATTTTGTACTAGCTATATTCCATCACTTTTTAATTTTATTTGAAAATTCATGTTTACCATTTTTTATAAGAATGTTTACTATTAAATTGTAGGCACACACACATCGCAATTAAGAAAAATATGTTCCCAAGAAATCACTTTTTTTTGTTTTTCCTTTCCTTTTTCAAGAATTACAAGATATTATTTTTTTATAAACAATTACAAGATATTATTTATAGACTTAAACTGTAAATAGAAGCTTCATATGAATTTGATAGAAGCTTCAATCTTTTTATTTCATTTTAATTTCTTTGCCAATAAATAATTTCATTTGTAGACAAAAATTCTTTTTTTTTTTACATTTTTATATAAAACAATTACTTAGCTTTGTTATATTTAGGCAACACCAGATATGACACTTTATTTTTAAATTACATTCTATATTTTAAAAAATGTTTTTTATTTTATTTTGGATATTAAAAAAGTATTTTTTTCACTTTCCCTCTTTTGCTGCTATTAAAATAAGTTTTCCTTTCAATTTTTGGCAATAAAAAGTCATAATTACTTATGGTAATTAATATAAACCCCGATTAACTTTTTTGGAAACTAAGGAAGAAAATAAACTTATATATGTATTATTTTTTTAAACTAATTTTTTTATTTATAAACCATTATATACTCTAATGACATAAATAAATATTTTAAAATACACACATGCACACAATCCAAATTAGTTTATTTAGCTTTTTTGAATCTCATAAAAAAGTGAAATGGGACCTATATTAAGAATCCGAGATAGTATCATCTACAGTTTGCGATAATCAATATATAATATGTGACACTTACAAAGTTTCATTTGTAAATTTAATTATTAAATATTTACAAGGAAATGAGACTGATGAAGCTTATGTGGGGTTTACCGCAAAAAGCCCCATCACACAACTTGTGAGCCTCCATAGACTTGAAGAAGTTGAATTGTGGAGTTGCCCAAAATTGAAAAATATCTTCACTCCTGTCATTGTTGAAAACATTCCAGAGTTGAGGAGAGTTTTAGTATGCGATTGTGAGGAATTGGAGGGAATATTTTGTGAGAAATCACTAAAAAGCCTTTCTTCTTCCATTGTTTGCTTCCCTAAACTTGAAAAGGTTGACGTATATGTTTGCCACAAAGTAAAAAGGTTGTTCTTGTGGTTAGTAATGAAGAGGAGGTTGCTCACGAATAGCGAACGTCTAAGACGTCATATGACGCATGACCCATCATGTGGTGTGTGTGGCTCTACATTTGAAGATATCAATCATGTGCTAAGAAGCTGTGACATTGCAATTGAATGCTGGAAACTTATTCTTCCAGAACATAAAGTTTCCCAGTTTCTGCAATGCCCATTCGATGATTGGATGCTCAAAAATCTCAGGCGGTTGATAACAATCCAGGGTGGGTGTCACCTTTGGAATCATGTGCTGGCGATTATGGAATGCTAGGAATCAGTTTCTTTTTGAAAATAAGATTGTGCATGCTCACCGGTTGGTTAATGAAGTTCTAGGACTTAGTGATTACACTAGGAATGCTCAGGAGCTTCTTAACTCTGTTCACATAGTCTAATCTGTTAGCTGTAGTGCTTATGCTTTATTTTATCTTCTTGTAACTGTGTTATTCTTTTGTTTTTTTAATAATACCTCTTTTCACTAAAAAAAAAAAAAGGTTGTTCTCACATTCTCTGGCGTCTCATTGTCCTTCATTGGAGACAATAGATGTTCGTAATTGCTCCCAACTTGAGGGGGTTGTTCAAGCTTATGAGGGTGAAGATGTTTATGATCATCATGGAAGGCTACTATTTCCTAAGCTTAAACTTTTGGATCTTCAACGGTTACCAAAGCTGAGAGAGATTTTCTCAGGTTATGTAAGTATTTTCCCAAAATCCCTTTCATATCATTGCATAAAAAGTAACACATGTTGATGCATTATCTATAAATTAAATTACGAACACTTCAAGTGAAATATTTTTTGTTTCAATTTCTTTGAAAACTATTTTATTTAAGTGAAAATACTATTTGAAATATTAGTAGAGCTCCCACTACTGTATGGAGTGAGTGAAACGTATTGCCACTACTTATGGTGTAATTGCGGTATAAAAGAAATCTTATATTAAAGATTGAATGGAGTATATTATCTACATTTTGGT
This sequence comes from Vachellia pachyceras, assembly GCA_025593235.1. Taxonomy (NCBI): domain Eukaryota; kingdom Viridiplantae; phylum Streptophyta; class Magnoliopsida; order Fabales; family Fabaceae; genus Vachellia; species Vachellia pachyceras. Next base: position 22,346 of record JANTPZ010029776.1, read on the forward strand.
TTGTAGTCTACTATTATTGAAAACATTTACTTTACAGAAAGATGAGAATGAAAAAGTAAGAGTGATGATATTTAATCGCTCATTCTTGTTAAAAAATTAATTATGTACTACTACATGTGGTTCCTAATATAAACCTCGGCCAACTTCTTTTTCGAGACTAAGAAAGATAAATAAACTTATATATATATCTTATGCTTTCAAACTAATTTTTTTTGATTTAAAAACCTTTATATAATCTAATAATATAAATAAATATTTTAAAATACACACACGCAGACAATCTAAATTAGTTTATTTTACTTTTTTTAATCTCCTCAAAATGTAAAATGGGATTTATATTAAGAACTAGAGATAGTATCATATATAGTGTGCAATAATCAATATAATATTGGATACTAATAGGGTTTCATCTGAAAATTTAATTCTCAAACATTTACAGGGAAATGAGACTGAAGGAGCTTATGTGGGGCTTACCGCAAAAGGCCCCACCACACAACTTGTGAACCTCCATAGACTTGAAGAAGTTGTATTGCAAATATGCCCAAAATTGAAAAAGATCTTCACTCCTACTATTGTTACAAACCTTCCAGGGTTGAGGAAAGTTGCAGTACACGATTGTTGTGAGGAATGGGAGGGAATATTTTGCGAGAAATCACTAAAAAGCCTTTCTTCTTCCTTTGTTTGCTTCCCTAAACTTGAAAAGGTTGACGTATATGTTTGCCACAAAGTAAAAAGGTTGTTCTCACATTCTCTGGCGTCTCATTGTCCTTCATTGGAGAAAATATATATTAATGCTTGCTCCCAACTTGAAGGGGTTGTTCAAGCTTATGAGGGTGAAGTTGCTGATGATCATCATGAAAGGCTACTATTTCCTAAGCTTAAACTTTTGGATCTTAAATATTTGCCAAAGCTGAGAGAGATTTATTCAGGCTATGTAAGTATTTTCCCAAAACTCCTTTCATATCATTGCATAAAAATTAACATATGTTGATGCATTTGCTTCAGGAAAACAAAAATTTACGTTTTATTTTAAATTTCAATTAATGAAATATCCGTGAACAAAAATGAAGATTTTTTTGTTTATTGTTGTATAATTTATATTTATATTATTATTTAAAAATATATTAAAATAATTTATGTGCGTCATGAAATATGCATGTGTACTTTTAGAAAAAAATTATATATTATTAATTAAATGTCCTACGGTATATATTATTAATTAATTGTCAAAAGTACTTCTTCAAGGTTGTTTTGTTTATATAAAACCCCCTTATCTATAAATTAAATTACGAACGCTTCAAGTGAAATATTTTGTTTCAATTTCTTTGAAAATTATTTTATTTAAGTGAAATACTATTTCAAATATTAGTAGTGCTTCCACTACTGCATGGAGTGAGTGAAACATATTGCCACTACTTAAAACTTTGTTGTGAATTGAGTTTGTGGTGCAATTGCGGTTTAAAAGAAATCTTATATTAAGGATAGAAGGGAGTATATTATCTACATTTAGGTTTGTAATCTAATATTATTGAATACATTTACTTTACATAAAGATGAGAATGAGAGAGTAAGAGTGATGATATTTAATCACTCATTCTTGTTAAAAATTAATTATGTACTACTACTTATTGTTCCTAATATAAACCTTATCCAACTTCTTTTTCGAGATCAAGAAAGATAAATAAACTTATATGTATTTTATTTTTTTTGAACTAATTTTTTTATTTATAAACCGTTATATAAATAAATATTTGAAAATACACACACGCACACAATCTAAATTATATTTAGCTTTTTAATCTCCTCAAAAAAAAGTGAAATGGGACCGATATTAAGAATAAGAGATATTATCATATATAGTGTGCAATAATCAATATAATATTGGATACTAATAGGGTTTCATCTCAAAATTTAATTCTCAAACATTTACATGTAAATGAGACTGAAGGAGCTTATGTGGGGCTTACCGCAAAAAGCCCCACCACACAACTTGTGATCTTCCATACACTTGAAGAAGTTGAATTGCGGAGTTGCCCAAAATTAAAAAATATCTTCACTCCTGCCATCGTTACAAACATTCCAAAGTTGAGGAGAGTTTTAGTATGTGATTGTGAGGAATGGGAGGGGATATTTTGCGATAAATCACTAAAAAGCCTTTCTTCTTCCATTGTTTGCTTCCCCAAACTTAAGATCATTGAAGTATTTGATTGCAACAAAGTGAAAAAGTTGTTCTCATGTACTCTAGCATCTCATTGTCCTTCATTGGAGATAATACGTATTCATAATTGCTCTCAACTTGAGGGGGTTGTTCAAGCTTATGAGGGTGAAGTTGTTGATGATCATCATGAAAGGCTACTATTTCCTAAACTTAATTATTTGGATCTCGGAAAGCTGCCAAGGTTGAGAGAGATTTACCCAGGTTATGAATTCAGCTACATATTTATACATGACTGTCCAAACATTGCTTTAGAATTCAAGGCTTCATTAGGTACGTAGCTATGATTTCTCCTTTAAAATTAGCAATTCAATAATTATCATCACCATCATCAATAATGAAATATTGTTTGTGCATTACAGTTTCTGTCATTGATAAAATACAACACTTGATTTTTTTTGTCTAAAGTTCTATCAGACATTAATTTTTAGGGAGAACTATTGAGTTCTCAAGGAAGGAACACATATTGTTACCAATAGATCCCAGTGAATAATTCTGTTTTTCGTACTAATACAGTTGTTGAGCAAAGTACCTATTAGAAGGTATGTGCTTATGAATCAACCCCACCCTGTAGCAAAAACTTTTTTTTCTTTTGAAGAAAAATTCTCTGATATATGTTTATATCACATTATTTTTTTTAGAAACTTAAGTCATCAAGCAAGAATTTCGGTTTCCATATAGTTTTCATTATATTATCTACATGTTGAATAATGATATCACCTATAAGTAATTAATTTTAACCATTTATTCTCTTCATTATTAACTAATTTTGCTCTAGTTTAATCCACATTATCTAAAGGCAGTTTCAAGGAAAGTGTAGAATAAATAAGGCCATTAGTTTTTATTTTGTCAATGCATTATTTTTTATGTAATAGTTATGCTACTAATTAATTATTGTTTTTTTTTTTCAGATTCGAATCAGAAAGTTGGAAAATAAATGGTTGATAGCGAGCTTTGGATCTTCTAGTGCTTTCTTTATCTGCTTTGTATTTTACCAACTGGTGTGTGAAATTGTCATGGATTTGAGGTAGTTTGTTTAAGATTAAAATGTGGGCATCTCTTCCTTTAGCGATCTGAACATTGATTCCCCATATTATGATGGATTTGTAGTAACTTGTGCCAGACCCAATCCACATTAGTGTTTAAGGGGAAATATTCATTGGACATTTAAAAGCGGTTGGATTTAATATCTACATGCAAAATAAATTCAGCACAACCAAACAAATTTCATAATTATAATAAGATGCATAACATAAAAAGAAATGGAATTCAAATTATCTAAAATAATAGCCTTTCATAACTAATTAATCATTTCCCCTTAACATAAATGCTCTTCATTTTATGGTTAGAATTTGATTTCTCATAATACTTAAACTTTTTAACATTCTTTTATAATCATGCTTAATAACTCCATTGAGTAAGGTTTCAATCCTGGGACTCCTTAAAACGGTTAGTATTTCTTTTCATCCAACCTCACGATAATATCCATTTTCTCACGTAATCATCACTTTTAGTAACCCGGCATGGGTAACACTCCCTGGTACTATGTGAGGAATTATTCTTAGCTCAATTGAGATTCGTAGTCTTTTACTATTTCTCAAGTTTGCAGCCTATCTACTTATATAAGTAGTCGATCAGGCTTAAACCAAAATTATAACATAACTTCAATTTTTAAAATAATAAGTGTATCTATATATAAGTATAATTCAATTCTCCAAAACTTCAAACCTTCCAAGTTTCTGTCCGTGTCCACCCTTTGCTCCAAGTGCCACATGCCTTAGCTGCATGTCATGGAAAAGGGGGTGAGATCCTAGAAAATCTCGGTAGAAACCAGAGTTTATCATACAGTCATATATATAATTCACAAACATGCAAAAACAAACCACATTCACATGCAACAATAAATCACACCATGAGGTCCCATCTTGATAGCTTTGAACATCAAATGGCCATGGACAAATATCTTATTTCATAACAAGCAATGACGCATTCCTGCCTAAGTGCAGCTCAACCCCTGAGCATCCGAACAACAGTCCTTTTTCAGAATCGGTTATTCTGCAAAGCTAATATCCATATTCTTTTTGTTAGTATTGCTATGTTAAGAGTGTACAATCATTCTTCCACACAACCGGTTGATTAGCATGACACAACATGCATAACAATTATGGCACAAACAACCATGTAGAATTGAATATATAAGAATAAGATAAAAAGTGTTTCTACCTGATATTTTTGCTTCCATTCACTTCTTTGGATTTCCTTCAACATCTTTTTCCTTGGTTGGCTTAGGCAAGTGTCAAGTCTTAGATGATGTATATACATATCAAAATATATCAATTATACGTATAACATGATTCTAATAAAATTTATATCTCATTTCTCCTTCTCAAATTGTACCCTTTTTGAAATGAATCCCCACTTTATTTCTTGTTAGGGGATTCTTCTCTTTGAAATCTTCCTGATCCAAGTATTAAAAGAAAGTCATCTACTCAATTGGGGATTCTTTTCATCCTAATAAATACTTACTATAATCCATTAACTTTCCAAAAACTATACATCACAATCAAACCTTTCAATCAGCAATGAAATTTGAAAAATCATTACTTAATTTACAAAATCCCAAACGCAGTGATTCAAAGCTCTTTTCATCCTCCACAAAGGAAAAATAAGTCCTAGCATCAGATCTTAAACATTCCTGCACAAAAACTAGCGAAAAAGGCTTATGTTTAGCATTTTCTAGTTTTCTGAGCCAAAATTCGAAAATTTATAACTTTCAGCGTACTTATCCAATCAACGTGTTCTAGAACTTATTCTAAAGATCAAGATGTGCACTAAGGGCTCACCAAATTTCATAGACAAAGGGAGTAGTCATTTGCATTTTTTTAGCTTAGGTGAAGACGATGACACAAAACTGTAACTTAGCCCAGTTTCCTAACACTTATTGGTTTGTATGATCCAAATCAGATTTCAATTCAACTTAATAGCAACTATTCCTCAATCACACCTTTACAAAATCAGTGGCAATTTCATGCCTTAAATATTCCACAACATAAAACAGCAAATACTCATACAAATAACCATCGATTAACATTTATTCCTTCTGATATCGGAGTACTTTCATTCTCCTACAGTTTATAGAAGCACCATGTTTGAAGCACCAAGATTTTCCAGCTTTAATGGCATTACAAAAATGGGTTCTACATCATCTTTCAAACACAACCTTAAAAAATTTCTAACCTTTGGAGTTCCAGGTTCAAAGTTCATCCAATTAGCTTGTGTAACAGTAACCATGAAGGAACCCATGAACCCAACTATGAACACGTTTCGGTGATGTTATATTTAAAAAATATTAAAACAGGCCATAAGAGTAAGTCAATGAGATCAGAAAAATTGATAGAAAAGGAGCACTCTTCTCTTATACTGGACAGATGTAAGGAGCTAGTTTAAAATGGGAAAATAATGGATAATCCAAGTAGGCAATGTAGAACTAACTCGACACGTACGACAAACCCCAATTTTTAATTTATGCACCCAACAACCATAATCAACATGCAAACTAATTCCACAACTTTTAAACACTCCTACACAACGTTTGGCTTACATCTGAGAAAGCTTACATTTTAGAAAAGAAATTGAAGAAGGAAGAGATTACTGTTCACATTAACAGTAACCCTCGCCTCAAAGCTTCAAATGCTGGAAAAATTTTCTCATGTAACACTAAATTCAACAAGCACGAGTTTCGATTCAACCAGCACAGCTTTAATTGGTGAAACTATTTAGTTACCTCTGATTTCTCAACTTTCAAATCTGAAACCCACCCCAAATTGATAGATTCAAGAATCGAAGAGTGGATTAAGGTTTTGAGGACTCACCTAAACCAGAAATGGGGCTTACATGCACCAACATCCATCTTCTCGGGCGAGTCCCCAAGTTCTGGCAACCTCTCTTTGGAATCCTCTCTCGCTCTTTGATCTCTTGTTGAGGAAGAAGAAAAATGAGAAGAGAGGGTTAGGCCGAGGGATCTAAGGCTATGTTTCGGTTGATGGAGGGGAGAAGGAGGAGATGGATACGAGAAGGAAAGGGTGCATGGTTATCTTATAGTTTAGTTACAAGGAAGGTGAATGATTTTTAATGAGATTTTCTTTGATTCAGGAGAGGAAGAAAGTGAAGTTAATAATCAATTTACCATTTTACCCTTATATATTGATTTATATTTATTTACTTATACAATTTATTCAAACTAGTTTTCACTCATTTAAAAATTAATTCTTTTCTACCGTTTAATTAATTAAAATAATTATTAGGTGCTCCCAAGTGTTGACGCCACCGGTGCGCTTCCGTTGAAGATTTCAATGGTATCGCCATGAGCAACTTGGTGCCATAAAAAAATTGGTCATCTTCCATCACACTATCCATAGATGAAGAAATAGCATCGGAAGGAAGAGGAAGCTGATCCCGCCGCTATAACGTCTAAAGCTCCTTCCTCAAGTCTACCACGTTATCACTTGGATTCACTTCTATCGGTATCTTCTTCTTCCCACACTTAGAACCATCACCCTCAACATCTTTAACCCTCAACCACCATTATTCCTGTTACCTGTTGCCGGTCTCAGGCTTAAGTGGATCTAAGAGTATTCGCAAATCTCACAATCTAACAACATCTGACGGTTTGTTTTTAACCTACGATGGTTAATGAGAATATAATAAAATTGATATGGATAAATTAGTCACAATTTTTTACTTCTATAAAAAAACTCAATTTAGAAGGAACCAAAATAAGGGGAGGGATGGGAATGAGGGGCAGATTTTAGATCCCTCCCCTTCCAAAATTTTAAACTAAACAAATGGAAAGGTTCATTTTTATCCCCTTCAGACCCTAAGTGTTTGAGACATGTATGGTGAGTGGGGTGAGGGAGGGAAATTTACTTTCTTTATTTTTAATCTAGTCCCAGATCTAAATCCTTCTTATGCTACGTTTGGTACCATTTAAGTGAGCCCATGGAATTGGAATTGAGATGGGAAATGAAAATTTGATTTGTTTGGTAAGTGGGAAACCACTTCCATGGAAGCGTCACTTCCATCAAATGTGAGAAGTGACAATTCTCAGCTACCCATGGGAATTGAGATCAGTTCCATGAAATCCAAACATGTGAACCATTATGCCCCCAATCTCTGGCGATGAGTGGTGGATGACAGACGGCGGTGATAAAGGAGTGCAGATGACGGTGACGAAGGAGTGCAGATGACAGACGTGTTAGTGTAGAATTTGACCAAGAGGGGGTGAATTGGTCAATTTAAAATTTTAAAACTGAAATCACAAAAGTAAGAACAAAATCACCGAGGGAGAAGAAGAAAGATGAACACGGAGATTTATCCTGGTTCGGTCCACTTGACCTACATCCAGTTCTTAGAGCACCTCTAAGATTTCCAAATCCACTATCAACAACGATATGAGGCTTTACAAACCTATCCAAATAGGAATTCACTCCCCCTTTCACTTTTCACTAAAACAGAGTGAAACACCCTCTGTTTTCTATCTCACTTTCAGTCCAACAAGTTCAAGGCCCTAACCTTGAGTTTCTCACAGATTTATAATGAATGTTTGCTCAAAGAAGCTTTCTCAAAAGAGTAAATAGCTAATACTGAAGTACATAAGGAATATTGAAAGCTTTACAGAGCACGTAATAAATGGTTTTGAATGTTCAAAATGTTCATCTCTCCTCTGTATTGAATGTCTAGCCTTTTATAGTTGAGAAGTAATGAGATGTCCGTTAGACTCCATTAATAGCAGTTACTCTCAACAACAACCAACTGGTTTGCCATTAATGCAGCATTTAATGCAGTTTGAACGATTAGCGATGATGGCCGCAGATGAATGTTAAAGTCTCCGAATATGAGAATATGTCTGTGCTTCATTCCTTATTTAATGTCCCAAACTTTTGGATTTATGAGAACAGATAGCATTCAAAATGTCGTTACACAGATAAGGAAAGTATGTGCATAGCATAGGTGAAAATGTGTCAAACATAAAGCTGTCAGAAAAGTATTACTTGAGTTTTATTTCTTAATACTCGAGTGATGAGCAAAGAAAGCAAGTGTAAATTTGAATTTTCGGAACTTTACTCGAGTTTTAGATTCAATACTCGAGTTTGTAAAACACTTTCTGAAGTAACTTGAGTATTTGTTTGAAGTATTGCAGAAGTTTTGAAATTTAAACATAAATACTCAAGTGTTGTAAATGTATACTCGAGTGTTGGAAACACTTTCAGCTGCTACTCAAGTGTTTAGGAAAAAGTTTAAAGTAAAATATTTTGAAATAGCTCAATACTCGAGTGTTTATAACATAGTATTTGAGTGTTGTCACTTCTTTTACCATTACTCAAGTTCCCAAATGGAAGTATTGTATTTGTTTGAAAAGAAAGCCCGATGCTCGAGTATTAGAAATCAATACTCGAGTGTTAACAATACTTTCATTATAAATTCGAGTGTTTTGCATCAATTGTTGTGCTATGTTTCGAAAAAGCAACTCGATACTCGAGTGTTGTAAATTAATACTCGAATGTTGACAACACTTCATTCACAATACTTGAGTTTCACATGAAAGTATTTAGTTATAAACCATTTTAAGATCCAATACTCGAGTGTTTCAAAAACATCACTCGAGTGTTAACAATACTTCATCCATATACTGAAGTTTTCACTGAGAGTATTGAAACACATAATCATTTTTATTCACGATACTCGAGTGCCTTTATTCATTACTCGAGTATTCTCATCACTTTCAACAATAACTCGAGTATTGTCTGAAAGTATTGATTTTTAACATACTAAAAAGTCACAATACTCGAGTTTTAAGATATAATGCTCGAGTATTCCCAATACTTTCATACAAACTCCATTACTAAGATGTAAAACTCGAATGCTTCATTATAAACACTTCGTAACAGCAAATTGAGCTTCATAATTCCTGAAATCATTTTGTTATCATCAAAATATGGCATCAACAAGGCGGTGGCGACGAACGCGATCTCTAGCGACAACACGACCCGCGATCTCTGGAGACGAATACGAACCCCACCCCCAATCTCTGGCGACGAACACGACCCCCACCCTCGATCTTTGGCGATGAACGGACCCCTGCAATGCTGACGAACTGGTGGTCGGAGTTGCGGCTGGTTATGGGGGGAGGGGAATAATTTTTTGGGGGGAAGAAGAGAAATTTTTTTGTTGTAGAGGGTATATTAGTCTTTTCACATTACAAATATAAATATTGAATTAAAATAATACCAAACTTCTTTCAACATACCAAACATACTTTTAATCTCACTTTCAATTCCATCAAAATCATTTCGGCGTACCAAACGGGGCATACCAAGATTACTCATACAGGGGAAGCCAAGCCAGTCTCCTCAGCTGAAGAACTAGCATTAGTTTGCAAAATTTGTAGACCCTTTTCCGTATCCTTTTTATTAACAAGGATTTTCTTTCTCAATTTAGCTCTCGGGCCCAAAAATAGTTCCATAAATATTCTTGGTTAAAATTTATCTCTTCCTTATGTTCCTTGAACTTCCCCCAAAAACAAGAATAAATTCCCAATAAATAGAATTTGACATAATAATTTATTCATAAGACCTCTTAACTTTCTTAATAGATTCTCAAAGCCTCAATTATATCTTATAAAATCTAACAAAAAATTTAGGATGTTACAATTCTTCCCTTGTAAAATAAAATTTGTCCTCAAATTTTGAATGGTACATTATGCAATAAACTCATGATATCATTTCTCATATACTCCTCAAATGCCCAAGTTGCTTTTGTAGAAATTTTTGTAATCAGTAGGATTGCCACCTGCACTTTTTTAGCTCAGAACCAGCTACCACATTAGCTTTTTCCTTTTTGTGGTATTTGATTTCAAAATCACTATCTTTTAATAGATCCATCCATCAACATTGTTGCATAATCAACTATTTTTTATCCTACAAGTTTGTGAAGCTTTTGTGCTCGTAGTTCAAATCATTTGTCACCCCATACAAATAATGCTTGCCATATTTTCAAAGCAAATACAACCTTCATAAATGGGCTAACCTTACGAGGCTCAAATATCATGAGGCATATGCCATTACTTTATCTTACTATCATGACACATCCTAAACCATGCTCGCTCGCATCAATATACGCCACGTAGGGCTGTTTGGGATCCGATGTAGATGGGATCCTCTATTTTAATTCTTGGAATTAGTTTTCTCATTTTTCATTTCACACAAAAGGTTGATTCTTTGTATGAATTTTCGAGAGTAGCCAGACCCAGAAAACTCATCTCAATACTAGATTGTAGTATTTCCCGATTCAATATTGCTTCCCAAGATATCCACAACAATCCCATCTTAGGAGAAAACGTGGCCTAGAAATGTAACTTCTGAAAGCCAGATCTCGCACTTATTGTGTTTAACTGTTTCTCACTTGGGCACAATCCTCAAGTGTTCCTTGTAATATCTGTATATTCCTGTGAATGGAAATAGAGGGTAAGCCGGTAAATTATGTGATGATTTAATGCTATGGATGTAGAAATATAGAAAGTAAAATACCTATAGACAAGAAAGATCATGATTGATTAAGTCCCTAGTCTTAAGGATTTTAAGTAAGAATGACCCAAGGGTTAAATGATCATTTGGCTTAAATGATAAGGGTAAAATGGTCATTTGATTAAAAAGGCTTAGGGCATAAAATGTCATCAAATAATAAGGACATTTTGGTAATTTGCTCAAAAGTCGAAGTTTGTCAAAAATGTCAAAAGTCAACCAAGGGTAAAGTTGGAATTAAGAAAGAGTAGAAAAAGTGATGGCATTTTGGTAATTAAGAAAGAAATAAGAAGGTAGTGGCATTTTCGTAAATAAGTGGAAGTAAGACAAGGCAATGACATTTTCGTAATTAAATGATTTTGGAGTTAAGGACAACTGAGAACTAATTATTTAAGGTAGCAGGAGTTCTCAAACGCCGGAGACCCGAACTAAGAAAAGTTTAGTTGGGTCACAAAATATTTAATAAACTTATTATCCGATATCCGGTGCGGGCAGTTTCAAAGTACAAGGACCAACAGTTCCCGAAAGCCCTGAAAAAGTATTTTCGTAGAAAATTAATTGCGGAAAATCCGGTAAGAATTTTGAGGAATGGAAAAGGGCTGGAGTATCGGGGAAATATAGAATTTTTCCGTGCCGTTAAGTCAAATTGGCCGCCGGGAGCACATTTTACGGTGTTGTACGCAAATCGAGGAATTCTAACGAGTTACGAGGGAAACCCGAAGATGTTTTGGGTTAGGACATGACGCCACCTAGGCAAGGAGGCCTAAGGGATGGCGCCATGTGAGAAATAAAGCCTCCGGAAAAGTAAAAAGGTAGTTACTTGAGTAAATGTTACTTTACGGAAATGCGTGCCACCGGATCAAGTAACCGAATAGGCAGAGGCCAGTTAGCCCAACCAGACCAGCCTAGGGAGTCTGAAAAACACTTTTTCAGCAAGCAATGGGCCAAGGACAAGTGGAACTCTCTCCTCCAAGTATTATTCAACTTGGTCCCCAAGTTCAATTAACACAACACAATATTCCAAGAGCATTCTAATTAAGTTAAACTCTTCATTTCCTCTCTTCCAAAGCCATCCCCTCCCTCTCTCTCTTAGGTCTGAAATTCTCTTCCTTCTTTCTAGCCAAAAACACCATCTTCAAGCTTCCAAGGAGAAAAAGAGAGCTAACACACACAAGGTAACCATTCAAGCTCTCAAATCTTCATCTTTTCTCAAGCTAGCAACCTTCTTCTTGGTTTATTTTCTTGAATGAGCCTATCTTTTGGAAGATGATGGCTAGGATTTCAAGTTATGAAAATGGAAAAGAGAAGGCCTTAAGGGTGGTAAATGGTTGCAAGTTGTTTCTTGAGTAGTAAAAGCTATGTTGTTGGTTGTTGTTGGTTGTTTTAGTTGTTGAAAAAATTATGGAAAGCTCAATATTATGAGGAGGTGCTGCCCAAATTTCGTTTGGCCTAAGGGGAGGTTTATTTGAGTTTATCAATGTTAAGAAAAGGGGTTTTGGAAGCAAGAGAACACATGGTTACATGAACAAAAGTTTGAAAAAACCCATTTTCCCCATTTTTGCTGTTTTCAGCCAAGCCAAGAAAAAAATAGAAGTGCTGTGATTTTGGGTGTTTTGATGGTTCCATTGGCTTTAAAATGATGTTTTGTGTAGGGTAAAGCTAAGAGATGGATTTTAGAAGCCTTAAGGGCCATAAAAATCAAGTCTTGAACTTGTAGGACTCTTAGAAAACCAAAAAGGGGGTTTTGTGCGTTTTTGCAAGTTTTATGGCATCTTGATGGTTGTATGTTTACATGAATATTATGCCATGATCTTTAGGGATTTAAGACCCTCAAGAACACACTTGGAAGGAATCCAAGAGCACTTTGAATTTTTAGTAAAAAGGGAAAATAAAGTACTACTAACTCTTCTAAACTATTTTATGAACTTGTTGTGAATGGTGCATTATTCTATGATGTATGAACCTGTTGTTTTGTGTACGATATGTGATCTTAATTTCTATGGCCATATGCATGATAATGAAATGTTTGAATATGTCACATGTACCTTGATCATACACACATTTTGAAAAGTATTACATGCACATTCACAAGTTTTGTTAGTTAGTTTTGCTATTGGGATTTTAAAAAATCTCATTAATCCCCACTAACCAATGTAGGTGCAAATTCAAGCAAGGGTAAGGAAAAAGTTATGAGTGATTAAGATGATCTCCTTGCTTGTGTGAATTTTTGGTTATTTGTGGAATACATGTATATGCTTGTTGGCATGTAATGATAAACATCTACATGATGATGGTGAAGCTATGTGGATGCATGCATGATATCATTTAAAGAACCTAGACAATTTGGGCATGCAATGAAAGGAAAACACATGGCAAAAGAGGTTTCATGTAATTTTACAAGAAAAATCAAATTTTCCAAGACAAGAGGGTTCCAAAGGCCCTGAAAAATGAATCTATTTCATGTGAGAATTAAAAATAGCAAACGAGCTCCAATTGAGTTGAAACTTTCTAGTCAGAAAATAGACATCCTAAGATTTAAAAGGATATAAATTTTGTGAAATTTGGATGCGTACATTAAGAGATATGATTTTCCAAAGTTTAAGGTAAAAATGGAAAACTGGACAATGACCATTTGAGCAGCGTGGGCTTTTAGAATAAAATGATTCAAATGGGAATGTTTTCGGGCTAATGAGTATTTTTCCCCTATAGTTAACTTAATAAGCTAAATTTTTGGAACCACTCAATTTTGATGTTTCTAGAATTAATTATGAATTTTCAGAGTTGGGTCAGAAATCTGGAAAATGGGCCCGTGAACAGTAACAACGTTTTTCTGTTTTTGAAAATTTAAAGTTCACATAAAAAGCCCAATTTAAGTTATCCAAGGTCCAAGAGTGGTTCAAAAGTGATCTAATATGAGGATATAGGGGGAAGATAGGAGGTGTTACACTTAGTAGTATCAGAGTAAAGGTTTTAGGCATTCAATTGCATTGATGTAGCAAAGATAGCTTATGGGCCCACAGTGGTGTTAGTTATGCATTGCATTGCATTGCTATAAGAATTGAATGTTGGAATATGTTGAGTGCATTGGTTGAGTTATGGCTTAAATTGAATTAGATTTTGATCTATTTATGCTTCGAAATGGATGTATGTTTATAGATAAAGCATGAATAGTAAAAGTTTCAAAGTTACACAACCCTTATTCTCGGATCCTGAGGATAAAACCTACGATGCGTATACCCCAAAAGTAAGTGTGCAGTCAGAGCCATCTGTCAATCAAGGTCAGATTCCCGATAATAGCTTAGAGGAAGATTTGGATCTCGAGATAGAGTCACCTATGATAGAGGAAGATAATCCACAAGCTGAGGTGGACATGTTAGATGGAAAGCTACCAGTACAGAACTGGATGATCAATGACTATTGGTTGGTAGAACCAATAACAACTGCACCACTACGTAGTAAGGGAAAGCATCCCAAAGAAGGATCAATCGGATATGTGGTCTACTGCTATGGAGTCAGCCCAAGACTCGAGCATATCGATGGAAATTGAGATGGAGTCTGAGATGGATGAAGAGTATGACTTCAGAAGAGAAGTGTATCTGTGCAGCATTAGATTACGAATGGGCAGGTGCTGTGTTGACAATAAGATAGCTACCGGAATTGCCTTTCAATTGAGCCAGAGAGGCCAATCATACCTGTAGTAAAAGAGGATCCAGAAAGGGGAAGAGAACCCCGTATATACTTCATTTGGATCATGATTCAATATGATGGTAGCATCTCGAGATGTAAACAAGAACAGACAACTCGATAAGGGCAAGGTTTTCACCTAGCATGGATCTAGTGCCATCTCGATGCTTGAATGATAGTTGCTGTTGTACACAAACTCAGCTAGAAGAAGGTAACTATCCCAACTTCCTATCAGCTCAATGGCGCACGCTTGCAATATGTCCTCTAGAGTTTGTATTGTTCTCTCTGTCCGTCCATCGGTTTGAGGATGATAAGAGGTGCTAACCTCAAATGAGTCCACATAGCATCTCGAGTGGCCTTCAAAAACTCGAAATCGTGGATCGCAATCTGACATAATGCTCTCGGGCGCTCCATGCAACCTGACAATCTCCTTCACATAAATCATTGCTAATTTCTCAAGAGAGTAGTCAACCCTGATAGTCAGAAAGTGAGCTGACTTAGTCAATCTATCTACTATAGGCTTGCAATTATTCTACCTCTCTACCACAAGATCAATAAATTGTAAATCAAGAGGGTTTTGGGGGTTAAAATGGATGATGGGGTCAAAGACAATGAACTGGAGTAATGAAAGGAATTCTTGAATACACAGCATTATAAAAAACTACAATGTCAATGCTTCTATAATGTAAGAGTTCAAAAGAGAGTATTGTATCCAAGCTTATATTATTTATTTATTTATTTCATCATTTTTTTCTTTGTTTTTTAAGAGAGAAATAACTATCAACATGAACTTCATAAAGATTTCATACTTGCATATAAAGATATGTTTTCCAATGCTGGTACACAAGAATGAATAGCTCAAAGGGGTAGCAAAAGGTCAACTATTTTTTAATTATTATTAATATTTTGGGTTTTATGTTTGGGTGAAAGGAAGGGTTTTGAAATGAAGGCTTCTATCATCTTCACAAAATATTTGACCATGAAGCTTTTATTAAGAATCAAGACAGGTTCTAGAGAGATTAAAATCAAGACAGCCCCACACTAATCAAATGGAGTTAGGCTCAATTATCCTCACGACAACGCTAATGTCTTGATTAGACAATCTCAAGATTAAAAACACAATGAGTCAACTCAAAAATACATAAACGCTGACCCTTTGTTAGTAACTTGAAAATGCATTTAACTAAAGTCTTTTATCCCTTAAGATCATGATTGATTTTCTAAATACAATATTCGTGAAAATCAGATTTTTCTGCATGCTCAGGAGTATTGGAGGCACCAAGTTTAGAGGAACTATTTATTTAAAATTCATAATAATTATTGATTTATATTTATTTTTTTCTTTTTGCACTAAAGGCTTCACTGCGGCTAATTTATAAATTAGTTGGCGCGAACCACACCCAAGAGGGTGGCTTTGTGTGCAAGTGGTTTTGCCGCCGTTAAACTATAAGTGGGTCGAGGCAAAACACACCTAAGAGGTGAATGCTTTTACTTAAACAACTTTGGCAGCAACGAAAGTGTGATTTGGTCCCAGTTAAAGTGGTTAGAAAGTAAAATTGCCGTTCAAAACCTCCTATTTCAAGTTCTTTTCAAAAAAATTTCAAATTTTTAAGCAAAACGACCCAGCAATGAACCGTTCAAATGTTCTAGTTTGCATTTTCAAATTCAGAGTGAAGATTGAAAAACTCGAGAAACTCTAAACCCCCACACTTAAATCAAACATTGTCCTCAATGATTAAAAGGAAGGGGTCACACGGAATAATCGCGGAGTTTAACAAGCAATATCGGAAAGTCATGCAAGAATGCAAATGGAACAAGGAAAACAACAAAGGAGAGATATATGCAGGAAGGTCAAGAAAATACATATACTCCAGCATGCACACCATTTGTGCACACATCCCAAAAGTACACAAAAGCTAACCAATACAACTGGTCCTAAAAATAGAAAAGAAAAACAACATAAATAAAGAATAGCAGTCACTATATGGTTGAGTCACTTTCAGAATCCACATCTGTTGTAGCCTTCTCTTCATCACCTCCCTCGTCAGCTCTGCCTCCTCCCTCTATACATGGACCTGACCCAGATGGACCAACTATGCCAAAAAGCTCATCCTCCTTAGGAGGCAGCTTGAAGTGTGGGCTCTACGTGATTGGTGCGTCCATCCTAGGGCGGCACCTCCGGTTCCGCTCAAGCTGCTGAAGCACAGTGACTATGAACTACTAGAACTCAGCAGCTAGGTTCTCAATGGTAGCTGCAGTTGGAGGTGTTCTAGGGGCATCAGGTGCCTGAGGTTCTGAGGCCTCCTGGTCAACGGCCTCAAGCTCGTCTATGTCAATAAAGGGCTAGGGATGAGGTGGGGTCGGTACTCGCTTAATATGCTCATAGATGAAGGTGTGGGCAGGAGCAAAAGGATGATCCTCCGGAAGCCCAAGGACCTCGACCTCTGAGAACTTGTCAAAAAATGAGATGGGAAAATATGATGGCCTTCATGGATTTGGTGGTGAGGACGGCGTCACGAAGGTTGGTGTAGATAAGGCGAGGGATGTTGAAATTGATCCCTTGCATCAGTAGATAGATGCAGAGGGCCTACTTATTCAGCAGGTAGGCAAGGTGGCTGGTGGAGAAAATGTTACTGTAGATGAGGTGGATAAAGGGTTTGGTCTCTGGATGACACTTGGATTGACGAATATACATCTCAGCACTACAAGGAACGTGACAAACCAATCTCGGAAGACACAGTGTCTCAACTACTTGGTCATGGGGGAAGTTACTTATAAAACTAATAAAGTAGTCCTCCTTACAGTTGGGTAGGTCAAAATGGTCTTGGATGGTACCACGATTAATAGGATGAGCTATCCTACTCCCCAGAAGTTGATAAATAGGCAGTCTGAAGGCAACATATGGTGTAGAAATGATAAACAAATGCGAGGTTACTGTGGGTACGCTGGCGCAGGAGACTTGAAAGATCAGGCTTAGTAATATGCTAGACAAATGGGTGGTTAACAAGGGTAAGAGGAAATGAACGCTCCTTAACTAAGGGGCGTTTCTCAATAAGCGCATATATCTCCTTATAGGTGGGTTGAGAGTTAGGGCTAGGTGGGTCAACTACAGCAAGGTTTTTGGTCCTAGGCATGGTGACTGACAAAAAAACACAATAAAACAAAATTGTTAAAAAGAAACTAAACCTAAAATCGACAAAAAAATAAAATAATGAAAAATAGTTGTCAGCTGAAGTTAGATGTGACAAAAATTAGGAATAGTCGTGATGAATAAAGAATTTCGTCGCGGCGAAAATCATAGAAATTCAAAGTGATAAGTGACAGAGACGAAAAAGAGGATGAAAATGAAATGAATAGGGAATGTGGGATTAGGGTTTACCTATAGTGATGAAAATACAGCAGTTAAGGTGCGAATGACGGCGACTGTGACAGAAAAGTGAGAAGAGCACGAGAGAGAGAAAACACAAAGTGAAACGGAAAAACTAATTCCCGAGATTAAAAACTGGCGAGAGGCGAAACATCGCAATTCTCACAGTGGTGAAACACTTCAAAAGCTGGAAGGTTGTAATGTTCGCTGCGGAAAACACTACCCGGAGAGTAGATCACTGGCAGACACAAAATTGGCCATGGCATAAATTATAAATCACAGTAGTGAAACAACACAGAGAGGAATGACGAGCACAAGAAGAGACACATAAACACAAAACTTAACACTAGCTCTTAGTCCTAAAACTCCAACCAAAACATGAAGCAATTCTAAATATGAAAATTGGGGGGTTTATTGAAATGAAAAACAACCTAAGATATGCAACTACTCTAAGTCCTACTGGAGAGGTTCCTCTCCCACACTTAAATCATTCACAAAAGCATCAAGGTATTACCATTGGCAAAGGTAAATGACTGACTGAGGGAAAGGAACAACCTGAGAATTATTGCAGTTTATGAGTCTCTTCGGTGCTCCCATGCTTTTCTTAGTGTTTCCATTCTTTTTGTGCACGGGTGCTATAGGTCCAAGCGAAGTTATGCATGTTGTTCCTGCAAAATCAAATGAAAGTCCTTCCTTGGAGGTGTCATCACTGCTGAATAAGGATGGGTTGTTAATGCATGAATCAGTGAACTTCATAGAATGTGAATGTGGTATGAAAGTCAATCAATCAACAGATGAGAAGTGAGTACATGTCTCAAGAGTTTTGCAAGAACAGATGGAGTTATCAAAAGATTTGAGAGAGAATGATGAATCATTTTTAGAATTTGATGCAATAGGTAAAAGATTTGAATATGCAAGTTCCTCTTCCAAATCAAATTCAACACGTGCATCATCAATGGCCATATCAATAGCATTAATAATCATAAGAGAATAATCCTCATAAGGGTGCTTCATGGCTTCATACATGTTAAAGTGGATCTTATTTTCTCCAACTTTCATTGACATGCTCCCCTCTTTCATGCTAATAATGGTATTATCAATCCTTAAGAAGGCTCTGCCCAAGAATTAAAGTAGATTCACAGATAGATTCATTGGACATGTCAAGCATATAGAAGTCAACTACAAAAACTAAGTCCTTTACCTTTACCATAATGTCCTCTATCACCCCCTTAGGATACTAATTGTCTTATTAGCTAATTGGAGCACTATAGTTGTTAGTTTCAAGTTTTTGACTGCCAAAGCTTCATAGACAGACTTAATTATCACATTGATAGCAGCCCCTAGATCTAACAACGCCCCCTATGGTAACTTTTCCTGTAGTACAAAGGATGGTAAAAGATCTAGGGTCTTGACACTTAACCGGGATTTAGTGTTTAAAAAAGGGATAACAAATTTTAGCTCACTTGAACCCTCTCCTTTGGTCTCAATTTTCTCTTGTTAGTGCATAGGTCCTTAAGGTATTTGGCATATGTAGGAACTCTTTTCACTAGGTCAATCAATGAAATATTGACCTCTTACTAAACAAATTAAAAACTTCTTTTTCATGTTTATTTTCAGCAATTTTCTTACTCATCAAATAAGAATTGGGAAAAGGAAGTACCTCTATATTTACCTCCTTACCTTTGGTTGAGGTGGGTCCATACTTGCCTCCTTTAGCGTTTGAATGTGAGTGTTGAGTTTCTTGCTCAGAAACTAAATTCCCTTCTTCCATGTGTGAGGAGGATCCTTCTCCTTTGAATAACAATGCTCTCTCCTTAGCAATCTCAATACTCCTCCTCTTTGTGGTTGGGTGTGGAACATTTTCAAGCTCAATGCTCTCTTCTTCTTTCTCCTCTTCCTCCTCCTTACTGAATTTGACTTGTTTCCATAGCATTGAGTCCCTTGGGATTAATAACAGTATTGGAGGGGATGGAGCCACTACTCTTTGCTTGTTGCTCACTCAAGTTGTTAGAGAGTTGAGTGACAAAGGAGTTTAACTTTTTAGCCTTAGTCTCCCACTGCTCCATCTTTTTCTCCAAAGAGGCATATCTCACATCATTCTTTGAGAAGTCGTTTTGAATCAGAAAGGCAATTGAGTTGAATTGATTAGCGGTAGAAGCTTGTTCTTCCTTGAGTAACAACATCATGTTTTGCAAAAGCTAATTAGTAACCTCTTTCTGTGGTATACTTAAGGCTTGCTGGTTAGGCGGTGTAATATCCACCCTCTTCTGTAAGTCGACAGAGAGGCCAAATCGATAGTTATAAGATAAGATAAGGCCCGGAAATAAAAATACAAAAAGAAGAGATATCGGTGGACTAAAAAGACCCTGGTCAGATTAGTCCTAGGGCTTTGAGATTTCTAAGAATATAAGCCAGGGATATAAATGTCATTAAGTATAAAGACCAAGGGCAGTATGGTCATTTGATAAAAATGGCTAAACCAGTAGTCCAAAGTCAAGTTAGAGGCCATGGATAGAAAGTACGGAAAGAGTTGACACTATTGGGCCGGGAGTCGCAGAATCAGATTTGGCCCGGTGGATGGAAGTCGGTAAGAACTTTAAAGTTAAGCGTGCTCACCCTAGAGAAATTTTAGGATCGGTGACCCCCTGGGAAGTTGCCCTAGGAATCAGAAACCAATAGATCAAGCGCTAAAAGGTTAAGGGCAAAATGGGAAATTATGAAAAGTTAGACTGTGAAAGGGCATTTTGGTCATTAAGAGAAAGTGTGAGGGCATTTTGGTCATTTGACAGAGTCAAAGTTAAAGTCAAAGAGTCAAAAAGTTGACCAAAAATCAGAAAAATTCACAGATGCCCAAAAGATAGAGCAGAACTCACTGATCACCAGAGATTCAACCGATTGTTGAAATTCGGTCTGGACGATGAATTATGGAATTTTAAATATTTAATGACTGAAGATATTTATTTAAGGTATCAGGAGTTCTCTAAGACCAAAAATCTGAGTCTAGAAAGATTCCGTGAATTCTATAGTATTTTACAAAATTATTGCCCAAAGTACGATTAAGGCGATTTTCCCGAAAAAGAGGAAAAGGCCCGAAAAATCCCCAAAAATATAATTTATTGCAAAAATTAATTTGGGACATTTAGAAGGTATTTTGGG